>JBBDGP010000509.1:13910000-14090000 GCA_037952835.1 Lithobates septentrionalis | reverse complement strand
TTAATTTAAATTTCACGATGATTTATGATCATACATCTATAACATTTCTAGATGTTGAGATATTTAAGGATTTAGACAACTCCCTAGCTTGTAAACTTCACCGTAAACCTACCTCAGGGAACACCATTCTACATTCTGATAGCTTTCACCCGAGACCACTAATTAATTCCATCCCCTTCAGCCAATTTCTTAGGATCAAACGCAACTGTTCCAACAATGACGATTTCCTTTGAGAAGCCAGAGCTCTTAAAAATCGCCTTCTAGATGGAGGCTACAGTCATAGATGTCTAAAAATAATAACAATAACAATAATCGCGATAGACGAGACTTGCTACGATCACAGAACAAATCCACCGAAAGTACAAACTCTTATACTAGGATAATTACCACCTTCTCAAATGAACATACCGAGTTAAGACACATTCTGACCAAGTATTGGCATGTCTTAACCAATGACGCAACAGTGGGCCCCTTTATCTCCCCAAACCCTCTAGTCACCTTTAGACGTAACACGTCAGTTGCTGACAGTTTAGTTAAGAGCGAATTCAAAGGATTCACTCATGGTGACTCCTGTAATACTCTCGTTACTTTTCCCTGTGGCTCTTGTGGCTATTGTCGGTACATTAATACAGACAAAAACCCGCGTCTTTCTAACGGAGGGATTTTTTCCCCCAAACACTACGCCAACTGTCAAACCACATTCGTTGTGTATTTATTACAATGCGAGTGTGGCTGTTATTATGTGGGGAAAACCATCCAGAAACTATGTAAGCGCCTGTATCACCACATAGCAGCCATGAAAACAAAAAATCCAGATTTTCCTTGGGGTCGCCATATAGCTTTAGTCCATAATGAATGCTTTCCGAAGGTATCAGTTTTGATATTGGACCGTCTCCACCAAACTCCTAGAGGAGGAGACCTTAACAAACTACTCCTCCAACGAGAAATGAGGTGGATTTCGAATTTGAATGCCACCTCACCCCCAGGCTTAAACTAAATACTAAGCTTTAAACCTTTTCTACAGGGTTTCACATCAGGGGGCTATGAAGGGGATTTATAACTGATTAGATATATTCTACACCCATATTAATTAATAATAGACTCTTTTCACCCTTTTGCCACACAGTTGGGTTACAGCCAGATATTATCATGAATGCTAATTTGAATGTTGTCATGCAGATGTTTTTGTAGCTATATACATTTCTATATTTGCACCTATAAATGTGTTTTATTATATATTACTTACGCTTTACAATGTTGAAACTATTATTAGTCTTGCCTCCGACATCTGCATTGTATAATCCATAATACTGTACTTATGATGTCTATGCATTATGATGTATATGTAATTTATGTATGGCTTCTGCTTTTTATTTGCATTTTATTTTTTATTGTTTAGTTCCTCTCCTCTCTCCGATCTTCTATACCAAGCCATCTGTACTTTTCTATTCCCTTCACCAGTAAGTATCCAACACCCTACAGCTCGTCGGATTATTGTCTGATGCCTCATTGATTTCCCCCGGCATGGGCAGGCCCCACACCTCTTGGTTTGGGGCCTTACTAAGGGCTTCTGGAGGTCCGTTCGATCCGCCTTTCGTGCATGCATGATACGGCTGCTCTTCGGTCCAGCTTTATTTGTGCCCTCCTCTCTCGTGACGGCGGCACTCCGACGTCTGACGTCATTATGCCTCATGACTCCGGACGCCGCCACACCGAGGGAACAGGACTCGGTGCATATTATCTCCTTTGAAAAATATCTAGATAGGGGGCGCTAGAAGCTAAAGAATATAAATTCAAAGTGCAAAGACAAAACAAAAAAATGATTAGATACCATACTTAGTATAAAAAATAAAAAGTGACAATCACAATCTATGTATGGCCTTAGAAAAAACAACAAAGCAATAGTGACAATGCTAGTGGTTAATTGTACCAGTAAAGTGGGACAATTAACCACTAGCATTGTCACTATTGCTTTGTTGTTTTTTCTAAGGCCATACATAGATTGTGATTGTCACTTTTTATTTTTTATACTAAGTATGGTATCTAATCATTTTTTTGTTTTGTTTTTGCACTTTGAATTTATATTCTTTAGCTTCTAGCGCCCCCTATCTAGATATTTTTCATTTTTGATCAATTTTTGTTCAAATTGGGGAGCAGCTTGTTACATGTATTTTATTTTATTTTTCACTGTTAGTATCTTGTATGTGTTTTCATGATTCACTTAAGGTTTTTTATTATTGACACCACTGGCGTGGAGGTTGTTGTTCATATTATCTCCTTGCTGACACTCCAGTCAGCTGTTGGAGATGTGACACCGAGCTTGGTCCGACCCCCTTTTTACACACAACACTGTGATTGCGGTATTCCCCGCTCTTTATAGGCGGGGTCGCCCCTGTTTAGCTACTATTTCAACTCCCAGGTGCTAACACATCTGTGCTGCACACCTAGACTGCACATCTAGGAGGAGGGTGATTTCATTGCAGACCTAACCATTAAGTACCTGGTTTTGTTACTCTACCTTGTCCCTATATTTTTACATCCTTATTGCTTACTTAAACTCTTACATCTTACCTATATTATGGTCATGTTCAATGGTTTAGTCTGTGAGTGCAGCGTTTGGTTGCACTGTATTTGTCACAGAATTAATTTCTGTTAAGATTTATACAGTGCCCTTGTTTAAGTCATTTGAACTTTTTCCTTTTGGTACATTTGAATCTGCCATTTGATTACTCCTTGATGCCCCCTTCCTCCTTAAAACAACTCATATATATGTAAATTTATCATATATTTCTTTGTAATCTCTGGCATTTAAATATCGTCCAACCGACCATGTGATTATATACATATAAAATCTAGAAATTTCCCTTTTCATGACTTTGAGTCTTGTTAAGCTTTATTTTATATACTGAGTCTATACTTATATTATACCGCATATTTACATTTAGGGACCTACACCCCTCTCTCCCCCCTGCTGTTCCTTGTGGACTCTTTTGGCCTGACATATCCGATGCATCTGTGAGTTGGTGTTGAACTCCATCTAGACACACACCGAAGGAATTTCATATAATATTCAATCTACAGCTCTAAATATACAAGCCCACATATCGTTTTATTTTTCAAAAACAAATGTGACTGGTATTATGAAGACTGGAACTCGGAGTGCCATATGATAAACCATCAAGATTTCATCTACCTAGGATATTCTTACAGCTCTGTGAATTAGTAAGTTTTTTTCACTATTATTGGCTGCTCTCTTTCTATTGCTTCCCAAGCTCCTACCCCCACCATTTATACTTTATGGTACACACTCATGCATCTTTGTATTAATGTATGGTATGTTTTATCTATGTGCTTTCCTAGATCATACAATACATCCTCACAGGAAACCCCTGAAGAAGGAATTGTACTTTTAAATCCAAAACATGTTGGGTTTCTATCATATCATGTATACAGTGCCTTGCAAAAGTATTCGGCCCCCTTGAACTTTTCAACCTTTTGCCACATTTAAGGCTTCAAACATAAAGATATAAAATTTTTATTTTTTGTGAAGAATCACCAACAAGTGGGACACAGTTGTGAAGTGGAACGAAATCTATTGGATATTTTAAACTTTTTTAGCAAATAAAAAACTGAAAAGTGGTGCGTGCAAAATTATTCGGCCCCCTTACTTTCAGTGCAGAAAACTGACTCCAGAAGTTCAGCGAGGATCTCTGAATGATCCAATGTTGTCCTAAATGACTGATGGTGATAAATAGAATCCACCTGTGTGTAATCAAGTCTCTGTATAAATGCACCTGCTCTGTGATAGTCTCAGGGTTCTGTTGAAAGCGCAGAGAGCATCATGAAGACCAAGGAACACACCAGGCAGGTCCGTAATACTGTTGTGGAGAAGTTTAAAGCCGGATTTGGATACAAAAAGATTTCCCAAGCTTTAAACATCCCAAGGAGCACTGTGCAAGCTATCATTTTGAAATGGAAGGAGTATCAGACCACTGCAAATCTACCAAGACCTGGCTGTCCCTCTAAACTTTCAGCTCAGACAAGGAGAAGACTGATCAGAGATGCAGCCAAGAGGCCCATGATTACTCTGGATGAACT
Organism: Lithobates septentrionalis; assembly: GCA_037952835.1. Classification (NCBI taxonomy): domain Eukaryota; kingdom Metazoa; phylum Chordata; class Amphibia; order Anura; family Ranidae; genus Lithobates; species Lithobates septentrionalis. The sequence goes on along the minus strand of JBBDGP010000509.1, from coordinate 14,085,902 downwards.
GCAGAGAACTACAGCTGAGGTGGGAGAGTCTGTCCATAGGACAACAATCAGTTGTACACTGCACAAATCTGGCCTTTATGGAAGAGTGGCAAGAAGAAAGCCATTTCTCAAAGATATCTATAAAAAGTCTCGTCTAAAGTTTGCCACAAGCCACCTGGGAGACACACCAAACATGTGGAAGAAGGTGCTCTGGTCCGATGAAACCAAAATCAAACTTTTTGGCCACAATGCAAAACGATATGTTTGGCGTAAAAGAACACCGCTCATCACCCTCAACACACCATCCCCACTGTCAAACATGGTGGTGGCAGCATCATGGTTTGGGCCTGCTTTTCTTCAGCAGGGACAGGGAAGATGGGTAAAATTGAGGGGAAGATGGATGCAGCCAAATACAGGACCATTCTGGATGAAAACCTGTTGGAGTCTGCAAAAGACCTGAAACTGGGACGGAGATTTATCTTCCAACAAGACAATGATCCGAAACATACAGCAAAATCTACAAAGGAATGGTTCACAAATAAACGTATCCAGGTGTTAGAATGGCCAAGTCAAAGTCCATACCTGAATCAAATCGAGAATCTGTGGAAAGAGCTGAAAACTGCTGTTCACAAGCGCTCTCCATCCAACCTCACTGAGCTCGAGCTGTTTTGCAAGGAAGAATGGGCAAGAATTTCAGTCTCTAGATGTGCAAAACTGATAGAGACATACCCCAAGCGACTTGCAGCTGTAATCGCAGCAAAAGGTGGCTCTACAAAGTATTAACGCAAGGGGGCCGAATAATTTTGCACGCCCCACTTTTCATTTTTTTATTAGTTAAAAAAGTTTCAATAATCCAATAGATTTCGTTCCACTTCACAATTGTGTCCCACTTGTTGGTGATTCTTCACAAAAAACAAAAATTTTATATCTTTATGTTTGAAGCCTGAAATGTGGCAAAAGGTTGAAAAGTTCAAGGGGGCCGAATACTTTCGCAAGGCACGGTATGTGTGTTTCTTTACCTTAGAGCCTCTATTAACATGATATAGGAATATATACTATTATTAATAATACTATCTAAATTTTGTATGTTTCAAATAAAGAATACTTTTATTACTTTTTGGTACCTGTGTTATACCAATCATATTATCCACTACTCCCACTTTAAATACTCCACCTCCCCCCCATACAATCCCTGGGGCATTTCTGTTTTCATTCCTTCTAACGGGTCATAAATCATTGGCCTGGACCTGAAGATTGATCGATTCTGGAACAAGTCCGATGGTCCGAAGCGCAGCGGGGGCACGCGGGCATGCCCCATACAAGGAACGGGATTTCACGCAGCAGTGCCTTTGTGCTGCAGTAAATGTACGCGACACGGTCAGCAATCGGTTATGAGTCATTTAATACATTTCAAGAATATACAAACTGTTATGTTCATCTATATATTAATTTCATACTATAACTTGTATATGTGAGAATTATATTGTTTCAATATTAGTAATGTGATTTTAGTAAATGTCAGGTTATAACTGACTTTAAATAAGAAAAAAGAAAAAAAAAGGGGTGGGAGGTGGTGAGGGAAGCAAGGGGATGGGTTAGGGGTTCAGTTTGTACCAAGGTTTTTCCTCTTTTCCTTATTTTTTGCTCTCTTTCTCTAATGTAAAGTGTATTCTATTGTTGAGTATTGTTTTTTTTTCAAGCTGGAGAAAGGAGTGGGGCTTGCCGTAATACTTGCAGCACGCATGCTCACGAAACGCGGCGCATAGCAGGTGATGTCATCCTTCCTACTGTGCCTCACACCTTGCTTTGAGTCTTCCCACTGCAGCCGCATTCCCTACACCAGCGGTAGCTTCAGTGCAGACATCGCTCTCGTGTGATGGACTAAGGAAGTAGGATCATCACCGTTGGACTCACCCTTTGCTGAAACCACATCCTGATGTGCCTTTTATTTACGGCTCAAATGTGAGTTGCCAATTAATTGTGCTATTAAAAGTTTTTAAAAAAACATCTACACCCAGAGGTGCCTCCCTACTTGTCTTTTTCAGTCTGTTTGGAACCTGGTTTCTGTTCCCATATGATGGCAGCCCTTAGTGCTTTGGACTTTTTACCCCCCATCCATAGCTAAATCTTTACATGGACTTATATAGACTGTGTTATTTTCATTATTGGGCAGTAAATTTTATGTGGGATATTTATGGTTTAAAGTTGTGTGCCTTTACTTTTGTTTTTTGCTAAAAGAGATGCCTGGTAGTATTTGCGTAAGTCTGGGAGTGCTATTCCACCATTGAGCTTAGGTAGAATAAGTCTTGTGTATTTGATTCTGGGCGGTTTACTTCTCTAGATGAAAATTGAACAGGCTCTTCGAAAAGAGGCGGAGAATGTTGCTTGTATTCGAATGGGAATAGTTTGCATGATGGGAATCTGGGCAAATCTGTCATTTTGACTAATGAAGCTCTACCAAACCAGGAGACGTTTAAAGAGTTCCAACATTTTAGGTCCCCATGTGTCTCTTTAAGGATAGGGGTAAAGTTGTATTTGATTAGATCTGATAATTTGGTGGGAATTTGGATACCTAAATAGGTTATTGTATTTTAGGCCCATGAAAAGGGAAAGTTTTTTGACATAGTGACACTATGTCTGAGGGTAGTGTGATATTTAGGGCATTTGATTTAGAGTAGTTGATTGTTAAATTTGATATAGATTGAAAGTGTTCTAGGTCTTGTAGGAGATTTGGAAATGATATATGTGGCTCAGAGAGAAACAGCAACATGTCTTCGGCAAATGTTGCAATTTTGTATGTATGATCATGTATTTTGATCCCTTTTATGTCTGGGTTAGATCTTAATCGGTTTAGCAAAGGTTCTAATGTAAGGAAGTATAATAAGGGAGATAAGAGACATCACTGTCTCATACCATTGCAAAGATTAAAGGCATTTTACAGGTGGCCGTTGACACGTACTCTTGCTGTTGGGTTTGAATTTAGTGCATATATATATGCCTCATTTGAGGTAGAAGACCAATGGAGCACACTATACTCCATTGTATATTACCCGCCGGCTGTGGATCCGATTCTTTAAGAATCAGGGTGGCTGTGAAGCTTCTGTCCCCTTTTCCCATCGCTGGCTTGCTCATTTGGGCCCTGTAGCTGATGGATGCTGCTCCGGTGGGCAAGAGAGCTCTTCTTAGGTGTCCATCTAGACCACACCCCCTGTGTTTTCTTCCACCTTATTATGTTCTTCTTCTTTTTTTTTTTGACTTTCCACCTTTTGTTTTTTGTACCTGTTGTGTATTCATGCAAGCCACATTTTTGACACCCCAGAAAAAGTGTTTCATTTTGCCACGTTCTCCTTCAAATGTATTCACTTCCTGTCACATAGCCAAACAGGAAGTGAGGGTAAAACCCTACCAATGTCTTTTCTTGGGGACACAATGGTCAATCTACATAGTTTCCCATTAGGTAAATTGCACTCTAGCATTTTGCTGTGTACACCTCAAATTATTAGGTATCTTGGACTTTGGGGTTTATTTACTAAAGGCAAATCCACTTTGCACTACAAGTACACTTGGAAGTGCAATTGCTGGAGATCCGAGGTGGACATGCAAGGCAAAAAAAAAAATAAAACACTATCTTTGCTTCTACATGATTGGATGTTCAAATCACCAGTGCTTCCCACAAAAAGAAAAAAAGAGGGCGCACCAGCCTAGTGTATTATCCTTTAAAACATTTATTAATAGAAAATAGGTAGAAACTACTCACAAAGGTAGAAAGAAAGTCACGCTTATAGCAATCTTAAGACAGTTAGTCCACTGATAGCAGTTTCCAGGTCCTAGAGAGAGGACTTACGAACTGCTGCTGACTGACGCGTTTCGAAGGTGTCCTTTCTTCAGAGCCTGAGCTCCCCTGCTGAGCTCTGAAGAAGGGACACCTTTGAAGAAGGCACACCTTTGAAATGCGTCAGCCAGCAGCGGTTCATACATCCTCTCTCTAGGACCTGGAAACTGCTATCGGTGTACTAACTGCCTTAAGATTGCTATAAGCGTGACTTTCTTTCTACCCTTGTGAGTAGTTTCTAACTATTTTCTATTAATAAATGTTTTAAAGGATAATGCACTAGGCTGGTGCGCCCTCTTTTTTTCTTTTTGTTTGACTACTAGGATATCCCTATCTTGGAGGGCAGCAAGGCCGAAATTTGTCCATTCTGAACTTTCGGATCATCTAGCTAACACACCCGTGTGCAAAAGTATTTGTTTTTGTTGTACTGTACACCAGTGCTTCCGCTCAGATTTTCAGTGACTACACTTGTATTGCAGAGTGGATTTGCCTTTCCTAAACACAAAAATACCTAAAAATGTGGTGTGTACACAACAAAGTGCTACAGTGCAATTTGCTTAATGGGCACACTAGTTGGATTGACCTGTGTGTCCCCAAGAAAAGACATTGGTAGGGTATTACCCTCACTTCCTGTTTGGCTATGTGACAGGAAGTGAAGCCAATTTTAAGAAAAGGGACACAAAGCCCAACCTAAAAAAGACAAGCAGGGTTTCTAACACTCGGTTTCCCTTAAATGCCCACAATTATAATAGGATTGTCTTGAGCTAGATTTTAGCGCAGTGCTCTAAATCAGTGCTTCTCAACCCTGCCCTCAAGTACCCCCAACAGGCCATGTTTGCAGGTTTTCCTTCATCTTGCACAGGTGCTTTAAATCAGTCAATGGCTTGGTATTTGACAGCCATTTTAGATAAGATAAATTCAAAAAACTTGTCCTGTCGGGGGTACTTGAGGACTGAGGCAGAGAACCACTGCACTAAAGGAGAATTGAATACTTACCAGTCAATTTTTTTCCTTTCCTGGTGACTATCCATGGCAGCATACACACAATCCATGCTTATGCTACAATGAAGGAACCAAGAAAATAACTGACAAATCTAATTTTTTGTTTTGACATGCCAATCAGCCTAGTTAACCACTTGAGCCCCGGAGCATTATGCTGCCTAAGGACCAGAGGTCTTTTTCCAATTTGGCACTGCGTCGCTTTAACTGCTAATTGCGCGGTCATGCAATGCTGTACCCAAACTAAATTTGCGTCCTTTTCTTCCCACAAATAGAACTTTCTTTTTATGGTATTTGATCACCTCTGCGGTTTTTATTTTTTGCGCTATAAACGGAAAAAGACCGTAAATTTTGAAAAAAAATGATATTTTCTACTTTATGTTATTAAAAAAATCCAATAAACTCAATTTTAGTCATACATTTAGGCCAAAATGTATTCGGCCACATATCTTTGGTAAAAAAAAATGTCAATAAGCGTATATTTATTGGTTTGCGCAAAAGTTATAGCGTCTACAAACTAGGGTACATTTTCTGGAATTTACACAGCTTTTAGTTTATGACGGCCTATATCATTTCTTGAGGTGCTAAAATGGCAGGGCAGTATAAAACCCCCCCAAATGACCCCATTTTGGAAAGTAGACACCCCAAGGAAATTGCTGAGAGGCATGTTGAACCCATTGAATATTTATTTTTTTTGTCCCAAGTGATTGAATAATGACAAAAAAAAAAAAAAAATTTACAAAAGGTTGTCACTAAATGATATATTGCTCACACAGGCCATGGGCCTATGTGGAATTGCACCCCAAAATACATTCAGCTGCTTCTCCTGAGTACGGGGATACCACATGTGTGGGACTTTTTGGGAGCCTAGCCGCGTACGGGGCACCGTAAACCAATCACCGCCTTCATGATTTTTAAGGGTGTAAATTTTTGATTTCACTCTTCACTGCCTATCACAGTTTCGGAGGCCATGGAATGCCCAGGTGGCACAAACCCCCCCCAAATGACCCCATTTTGGAAAGTAGACACCCCAAGCTATTTGCTGAGAGGCATATTGAGTCCATGGAATATTTTATATTTTGACACAAGTTGCGGGAAAGTGACACATTTTTTTTTTTTTTTTTGCACAAAGTTGTCACTAAATGAAATATTGCTCACACAGGCCATGGGCATATGTGAAATTGCACCCCAAAATACATTTAGCTGCTTCTCCTGAGTATGGGGATACCACATGTGTGGGACTTTTTGGGAGCCTAGCCGCGTACGGGGCCCCGAAAACCAATCACCGCCTTCAGGATTTCTAAGGGCGTGAATTTTTGATTTCACTCTTCACTGCCTATCACAGTTTCGGAGGCCATGGAATGCCCAGGTGGCACAAACCCCCCCAAATGACCCCATTTTGGAAAGTAGACACCCCAAGCTATTTGCTGAGAGGCATGGTGAGTATTTTGCAGCTCTCATTTGTTTTTGAAAATGAAGAAAGACAAGAAAAAACTTTTTTTTTTCTTTTTTCAATTTTCAAAACTTTGTGACAAAAAGTGAGGTCTGCAAAATACTCACTATACCTCTCAACAAATAGCTTTGGGTGTCTACTTTCCAAAATGGGGTCATTTGGGGGGGTTTTGTGCCACCTGGGAATTCCATGGCCTCCGAAACTGTGATAGGCAGTGAAGAGTGAAATCAAAAATTCACGCCCTTATAAAGCCTGAAGGCGGTGCTTGGTTATCGGGGTCCCGTACGCGGCTAGGCTCCCAAAAAGTCTCACACATGTGGTATCCCCGTACTCAGGAGAAGCAGCAGAATGTATTTTGGGGTGTAATTTCACATATTCCCATGTCATGTTTGAGCAATATATCATTTAGTGACAACTTTGTGCAAAAAAAAAAAAATTTTGTCTCTTTCCCGCAACTTGTGTCGCAATATAAAATATTCCATGGACTCGACATGCCTCTCAGCAAATTGCTTGGGGTGTCTACTTTCCAAAATGGGGTCATTTGAGGGGGTTTTGAACTGTCCTGGCATTTTATGCACAACATTTAGAAGCTTATGTCACACATCACCCACTCTTCTAACCACTTGAAGACAAAGCCCTTTCTGACACTTTTTGTTTACATGAAAAAGTTTTTTTTTTGCAAGAAAATTACTTTGAACCCCAAAACATTATATATTTTTTTAAAGCAAATGCCCTACAGATTATAATGGTGGTGTTTAATTTTTTTTTCCACACAGTATTTGCGCAGCGATTTTTCAAACGCATTTTTTGGGGAAAAAACACACTTTTTTAAATTTTAATGCACTAAAACACACTATATTGCCCAAATGTTTGATGAAATAAAAAAGATGATCTTAGGCTGAGTACATGGATACCAAACATGACATGCTATACAATTGCGCACAAACGTGCAGTGGCAACAAAATAAATACATTTTTAAAAGCCTTTAAAAGCCTTTACAGGTTACCACTTTAGATTTACAGAGGAGGTCTACTGCAAAAATTACTGCCCTCGATCTGACCCTCGCGGTGATACCTCTCATTTCATTGGTCCCTTTATTTTTTTATTTTTTTTAATCATTTTTATTGTTATCTCGGGGAATGTAAATATCCCCTATGATAGCAATAGGTAGTGACAGGTACTCTTTTTTGAAAAAATTGGGGTCTATTAGACCCTAGATCTCTCCTCTGCCCTCAAAGCATCTGACCACACCAAGATCGGTGTGATAAAATGCTTCCCCAATTTCCCAATGGCGCTATTTACATCCGGCGAAATCTAAGTCATAAAATGCTCGTAGCTTCCAGTTTCTTAGGCCATAGAGATGTTTGGAGCCACTCTGGTCTCTGATCAGCTCTATGGTCAGCTGGCTGAATCACCGGCTGCATTCTCAGGTTCCCTGTTGAGACAGGAGAGCCAGAGAAAAACATGGAAGACGGTGGGGGGGGGGGGCATTCCCTCCCACGGCTTGTAAAAGCAGCCTAGAGGCAAATTAGCCGCTACGATTGGTTTTACATGAAAGCCGACCGCTGGCTGAAAAGAATGATACCAAGATGATACCTAAACCTGCAGGCATCATTCTGGTATAACCACTCAAAGTCGTGAATGGCGTACCTGAAGACAAATAAATGGTTAACAATAAAGCACAGTAAACGGTAAAGTATAAAAAATTGCATACCTGAAAAGCAAACATGATAAAACATAATAACAATAAAACATTGCAGAATAGAATACAGTAAAAAAGAGCAGAACAATAGAGAGAGAATAGAGAGAGAGAGAACAATAAAACGACAACTATTTTTTTTTATTTTATATATTTATTTTTTTTTACACTTTTTTTGTAACTAACTTTTATAACTGTAACCGTTTCCAGGTTCGGGTCTCTCAAAATGCGATGGCATCTTGGGAGACCCTGTGAAAGTGTGCCTAGTCTGTGCAATGCTGTACCCTACGCTAATACTCAACTAGTGAATGGTAGCGTTCAAAACATTCACCAATGCAAAAACCAGGATTGTCAGGACAGGAGGGACAATAATAGCGGGTGTCACGCCTATATCCGCGCTTGCTGCAGACACAACATCTTTTTTGGGGGGGTTCGTCGGGTAGGGGTACTCGGGAGGACATAAAGAAAATGCCTCTCATGCAGCCGACTGCATTTGGTTGGGGATGTGAATGGGGGAAGTACGGGCGCTGCAGATGTGGTGGGTTCCCAATTAGGATTGGCGAATACAGCAGGAAGGGCACTATGGGCACGACGGGCCTGTGTTTGTCTTTTTGGTGGCAGCGGGACACTACTTGTGCTTGCCACCTCACCAGCTTGAGCTGTACTTATGGGACTCGCCACGTCACCAAGTGTTACTGCAGTGCGGGTTTGACTATGACCGGGGTGTACTAGGCCGCTGGTGCTTGCCAGTGCACCAAAACGCTACCAAAAAACTATTAGCGATCGCAGGGATCAGGCCTGACTCTGCGAACGCTGCAGTTATGCGTTTAGTGTTTTGTAAGTGACAGTGATCGATCGATACTGCACTTGGGTGGGCTGGGCCGGGCGGAGGGGCAAAATGCAGGTGCTAGCAGGTATCTGGGCTGATCCCGCTAACAGTGCGTTTTTGGGAACCCTAAACTGCTGGGGACGCTAGTATAGATCTGATCGGATCAGATATTGATCCGTTCAGATACTATACCACTAAGGGAGGCGTATGCTGCATGCGTGGGTGTTAGTGGTACTGGCGCTAACCTGACACTGCCTGGGGCTGGTGCTTGCCAGTTCACCAAAATGCTACCGAAAAAACTGTTAGCGATCGCAGGGATCAGGCCTGACTCTGCGAACGCTGCAGTTATGCGTTTAGTGTTTTGTAAGTGACAGTGATCGATCGATACTGCACTTGGGTGGGCTGGGCTGGGCTGGGCGGAGGGGCAAAACGCAGGTGCTAGCAGGTATCTGGGCTGATCCCGCTAACACTGCGTTTTTGGGAACCCTAAACTGCTGGGGACGCTAGTATAGATCTGATCGGATCAGATATTGATCCGTTCAGATACTATACCACTATGGGAGGTGTACGGTGCGTGCGTGGGTGTTAGCGGTACTAGCGCTAACCTGACGCTGCTTGGGGCTGGTGCTTGCCAGTTCACCACAATACTACCAAAAAACTGTTAGCGATCGCAGGGATCAGGCCTGACTCTGCGAACGCTGCAGTTATGCGTTTAGTGTTTTGTAAGCGACAGTGATCGATCGATACTGCACTTGGGTGGGCTGGGCGGAGGGGCAAAACGCAGGTGCTAGCAGGTATCTGGGCTGATCCCGCTAACACTGCGTTTTTGGGAACCCTAAACTGCTGGGGATGCCAGTATAGATCTGATCGGATCAGATATTGATCCGTTCAGATACTATACCACTAAGGGAGGTTTACGGTGCGTGTGTGGGTGTTAGCGGTACTGGCGCTAACCTGACGCTGCTTGGGGCTGGTGCTTGCCAGTTCACCAAAATGCTACCAAAAAACTGTTAGCGATCGCAGGGATCAGGCCTGACTCTGCGAACGCTGCAGTTATGCGTTTAGTGTTTTGTAAGTGATAGTGATCGATCGATACTGCACTTGGGTGGGCTGGGCGGAGGGGCAAAACGCAGGTGCTAGCAGGTATCTGGGCTGATCCCGCTAACACTGCGTTTTTGGGAACCCTAAACTGCTGGGGACGCCAGTATAGATCTGATCGGATCAGATATTGATCCATTCAGATACTATACCACTAAGGGAGGTTTACGGTGCGTGCGTGGGTGTTAGCGGTACTGGCGCTAACCTGACGCTGCTTGGGGCTGGTGCTTGCCAGTTCACCAAAATGCTACCAAAAAACTGTTAGCGATCGCAGGGATCAGGCCTGACTCTGCGAACGCTGCAGTTATGCGTTTAGTGTTTTGTAAGTGACAGTGATCGATTGATACTGCACTTGGGTGGGCTGGGCGGAGGGGCAAAACGCAGGTGCTAGCAGGTATCTGGGCTGATCCCGCTAACACTGCATTTTTGGGAACCCTAAACTGCTGGGGACGCTAGTATAGATCTGATCGGATCAGATATTGATCCGTTCAGATACTATACCACTAAGGGAGGCGTATGCTGCGTGCGTGGGTGTTAGCGGTACTGGCGCTAATCTGACGCTGCCAGGGGCGACGCATATCACCGCTGGGCGATCAGGGGGCTAAACCTTTATTAGGTAATAAACGGCGGGTGCCCTGACACTATAAAAAATAAACGAACTAACCAGCGTCATCCCTAACACTTATACGGTGATCAGTGGTGAAAGGGTTAACTAGGGGGCAATCAAGGGGTTAAAACATTTATTAGGTAGTATATGGGGGTCCCTGTCGCTATAAAACGCTGACGGCGAACCTGAAATATTTACCTCCCTAACTAGCGGAACCAGTGACACTAATACAGCGATCAGAAAAATGATCGCTTAGTGACACTGGTGATAGGGGGTGATCAAGGGGTTAAAACTTTATTAGGGGGGGTTAGGGGGGTACCCTAGACCTACAGGGGGCTAACCCTAACTGTCCTAACACTGTAACTGTCACAAACTGACACCAATGCAGTAATCAGGAAAAAAAAAACTGCTGGTGTCAGTTTGTGACGGGGGGGGGGGTGATCGGGGGGGCGATCGGGGGGGATCGGGGTGTTTTGTGTGCCTGGCATGTTCTACTGTGTGTGTGTGTGTTTTCACTCACATTACAGTCTTCTCTCCTCGGCGCCGGAACGGAAAATACCGAGCCGAGGAGAGATGACATCATTTCCTTTGCTGCTGTTTAGCATACAGCAGCAAAGGAAATGATCTGATTGGCTGGCGGCGATCGCGAGGGGGGGCCACGAATGGATGGCCTCCCCCTCACCTCCGATCACCGGGGGACAAAACAGGACCGCCTCGGGCACCGGGGGGGGTCCGATCGGACCCCCCACCCGCGGGAGGCAAATCACGTGTATGTATGTGATTTTGCCTGCCCGTGCCGCCTTGCCGACGTACATCGGCGTGAGGCGGTCCTTAAGTGGTTAAGCTGCAGCTGGAAAATCTGTTGCATGAAAAGTAACAGACAAAAAACTAAAAACAATTGCATAAAATTGTATTGGTCAACAAAACTGGACTTGGAAAAGAGCAAGGAAAGCAAAAAACACATGTATGTTATTTAGAGGCACTAACAGAATATGTTTTTTGATGTCTGACCATTTTGCATTGGAAATTAACAGGAGTTAAAAGGACTGCGCCTACAAATGGACATCTATTAAAGATTTGAAGCTTAGTCACCACATCTTGTGAAAGATTTAGTAAAATAATGCAGCACAGACAATTAAATCAAAGTGAAAAATTACACACATTGACATCACATCAAAAATATTTCAGCGGAAAATATCCCCCACCCAAAAAAATACAATAAACCAAAGTAAAAAAAACAGAAGTTTTGCAAAGACATACCAAACAAAACACAAAGAGAAAATACATGTTACAAACTCGATAAGGACACCCAAATGTACTCTCTTTTTTTTTTTTTTTTAATTCCACTTCAGAAAACTCTCGAGAGACTATTCAGCTTGACGCTCATTCACTGTCTCCAACAAGGTCTTGCATCATCGTGGAAGAGACCTAATTTTTAATCAACAGTCTCCATTTTTTAAACTTCCAGATGCCTTCGGCATCCACACCCTTCTTTTTATACAACAAGAAAAAAAAAGTATAGCTTGCTTAGCCATAATCCTATACATTGTTTACTGTCTAACTAAACATTTTTATGTACATACAAGTTGCGTGCATCCCACAACACTTCCTTTAATGCACATAAAACTAACCACAATACTCTCTGATTATCTTTTTTCAGTTTCCTCAAGCCATACATCATAATTTCCACTCACTCACCTTCACTCCTGTTATTTCTTTCACCAGATCTTGACTCTTATTGATCACATCTTTCGCTACACCACACCCCCAGAACACATACTTACTGTCTTCTACACCCCCCAATTCATTCTCGGACAAATATCAGACACACGCGAATCCCTCCTTTTCATAAATAGCCTCGTAGCTAGACATTCATGCAGACTGATCCATACTATTTGTCTCTGCACATTTGTCACCCCATATATACTTATTTTCTTCCATACTTCCCCAGCCACTGACGCATTAACTCCCCTAAGGTTACACACATACTCCTTCTCTATCAACCACTTTCTCACCTTCACTTTATCCCACTCCCCTTCTCCTAAATCTGCCAACCTAAACTCTACCCTAAACTTTTCCAATACCCAGTAGTCGCGTGCCACTACGTAAGCCACCGGTATCCTTGAATCCCTTCCCAACCACCCCCATCTCCTAAACAACCATCCACTTGAAAAAGCTATCATCCTAGCACACACTCCACCATTCCTCAAAACTTTCACCACACAAAACCAATAATGCATTAACAAAAACACTCTCACATTCGGAAAACTCAACCCACCATTACATTCACGTCTACACACATATTCTCTCTTGACTCTTTCCATTTTCGACCCCCATAAAAAGGTAAACAATAACTTATTAATTTTCCTCAATCTTATCTCCCCAGGAGGGAAGATATTACTTGTTTACAAAATTAAAGGTAAGATTACTGCCTTGACTACTAAAACTTTCCCATAAATTTACAATTTTCTTAGACACCAAAACCTCAACTTCTTGGCTATCTTTTCTCCCACTTCATTCCAGCCCACTTCCCCTTTCATTCCATAGTCAAACACAATACCCAAAATCCTCACTCCATCCTCAACCTTCCCAATCTGATCATCCACACATTCCACTTGTCTTCCATACACACCCAAACTACACTTATTCCAATTCACACTCATTCCCGCACATACACAAAAAATTGACAAAAGTAACTTCACCCTTCTTACGCCCACCACCGACTGACACACTGCCACCACGTCATCCATATAACCTAAACATTTCACAATTTTCCCCCCACTCCCAGGCACCAAAAAGCCCCTCACCACCTTATCCCTCTGTATCATCCTTAACAGTGGATCAATAAAACAAATAAAGAGAATAGGGGACAGGGGGCACCCCTGTCTCACCCCAGATTTACCCAAAAAAGCCCACCCCAAACTCCCATTTACCAGAACCCGAATACTGATCCCCCAATACAACCCTTTTATTACATTAATGAGCAGCTGTGGTATACCCATCCGCTTCAAAACCTCCCACAAAAACCCATGATTTGCTTTATCGTGGCGCTAAAAAATGTGATATTCGTTATTGGGCAAAACCAACCAGAATGGTCATCTGGAGGTCAGAAATGCACAATAAAGTTTTATTGAAACATAACTCCACTGAATAAATTTGAACCAAACACAATCAAACCTTGTCAAAAACACATATGTGTCTGTGAACCAATCTAGCAAACAAACTTCTAATTGTCCATAAATGAATCTTAGTAGTCTAAAGACCATAAGAAAATGTGTATAAAAAAATTATTTTAGCAAAAAAAATGTGCAAAAATATATATATATATATCAATAATATCAACCAATATGATACCTTCATATGATGTACACTCATGTGAATGATGTTAAAATCATAACTACAATGAGTCTGGAATAAATAAACATGTGCACTATGTTCAGAAATAAGGAGTTTGATAAATGTTCTTAAAACATATGTCGGGTGTTGTTAAAAAGATAACTTTTGGAACCTTCAGTAGGATATATCATATCAATCTTCCATGGCTGGGACAGACTTTGAAGTGGTATGACACCCGGATTCTTAGTATGGATATAGACAGGTTAAAATACCCTTACCGGAATAGGTGGACTCACTAGCCAAAGGCTGAGAGTCAGACAGGCTTTTGTGATCAAAAGGAGATGGTTGTCCTGGAGAGGATGGATATGGTGCTGCGTCCAGACTTGATGGAAGGATAGCCGTAAAAACTCACCGATCACCCAATCCAGATCTCACTGCCTTAAGGTCTCGATGATGCAGGACTATGTGATGATTAATTAATCCAATTGCAGGTCATCACAAAAGGGGCATATCCCTCAAACGGAAAAAATAGAAAAAATACTTCCACATAGTGTGAATCTGCTTCCAGAAAACGTTTAATAAAAGCTTGTAGTAAAAAACTCTGGCTCCTAAAACAAGCAGGGACCAGGTACAGACTAGTAATAAAAAAGCGCTTACATGTGTCGTGGCTAAACAGGCATATCGAACCTGTCGCGTTTCGTCTGCATGGACTTCAACTGGGGTATATGTCTGTTTGCCACTAATATGCCTATATATATATATATATATATATATATATATATATAAAATATAATAATAAACCCTAAAACACCTGTTTGCGCCATGTGTAGCACAACTTCCGGGTTTATAAAGATGGCGTCAATGGTGTTATCATCAGATAATAGTAGACGAATGAGAGAGAACCAAGCCTCGGTCTGGCTAGCCTATAAGGTGCCGCCACAATGCTCCACATGGACATTCACTATCACGCCCCCACCATGTGGACGTCAAAACAACGGCCTCCCTACCAACCAGAGCTGCCGGCTGGAAATCGTCTCATACTCACGTGACTGCCTCGATATCGGAGCCAATCGCAACTGGGCTATCTGCCGCGACCGTCAGCGTACCTGACCCCACGCAAGCTGCGTGTGACGTCAGTCGTAATCTCTCCAAAATAGCTGACGAAAGCAGGAAATCAACATAAAGCACACGGAACGCAAATGCAATTCAAGCCCCAAAGTGGGCTTCAGTGCTCGGCGGATGCCTAAGTTTTACCTGGGGGAATAAGAAAGCTTATTGGGCAGTCAGAATATTAACCCCAAGGACAATGACAATATTAGTTTGCAGATTTCAAATATTAAACTTCACATAACGTCAACAGTGTTGTAGGTCACCTGGTACAATATAATTACAAATCAAAATATAATACCAATATTCTCAACCGTATATATGAGCACCTTCACGAAAAAATGTCTATTACTTAACAGCAAATGAAACAGTAGCCTCATCTTTATATGTTATAATCAACACATAATGGATGGATATTGATAGTGCATAACTATGATCGATAAACTATGATTCTACAGAAATTTGTACAAGAATAGTATAATATAAAAATAGAGATTAAAAAAGAAGACAAATATTTTCTTATAGAGCTGCTGAATTATATATAAAAAATCTACCTTATTGAACAATGGGGGGGTATGAATACCCCAAGGGGTCAAGAGAGAGAGGAGACAGATGAAGTACTTTAAGATTGGTTAATAAATGCGTTTATATCCCAATCAATATTAAGGCCATATGGCAAATAACATTTTAATTGGTGTATCCAGAAGGTCTCTAACTTTGACACACCCCTTTTAAGATACTCACCCCTCCAGTGTGGGAAAAACTTATCTATAGCTTCAAACTTTGACCCCGCTGGATTTTGATTGGAGATAATGGTTAGGGACGCTATGGTTTGTAAGCCCCTTTTTTATGTTGGTTATATGCTCGTTTACCCTCACGGAGAATTTACGTATAGTACAGCCCACGTACTGCTTCCCGCATGGGCACGTGATCAGATAAACAACATACCTTGTTTGACATGTCGAAAAATGCTTAACTTGGTATTCTTTCCCTGTAGATGTGGAGACAAAAGTTTTGGTTCTCCTCCGCCCACAAACATTGTGTAAACATACAGTACATCTGCAGCAGGGGAAAAATCCCTTCATATTATGGAAAAAGGACCGAGTGATCGGAGGGTCAATGGTGTTAGGAGCAATCTGACTTCTTATAGAGGGTAAAAAACAGAAAATGACTCCTGCGCACAAGTGGTCGACCAAATAGATGAAAGGGATACACAGGCCTTGCTGCCCTCAAGGATGGGGAATCCTAGCAGACAAAGAAATAAAAAGAGAAAAGGGCGCACCAGCCATGTGCATTATCTTTTTATAAAACATTTATTAAGTAAAATGATAAAGGAAATTACTCACAAGCAGTAGTGAATCATGTGCCATAAACCTTGGTCATCAACTAGCAACAAGTGGTTTAAAATGATGAACAAAGCCTTCCAAAGGTCTTTCAGAGGAATATATAACACTGCTCGCTTACGCGTTTCGAAGGGCTCGTCCCTTCTTCATCAGAGCTCAGCCATCATTTTAAACCACTTGTTGCTAGTTGATGTCCAAGGTTTGTGGCACATGATTCACTACTGCTTGTGAGTAATTTCCTTTATCATTTTACTTAATAAATGTTTTATAAAAAGATAATGCACATGGCTGGTGCGCCCTTTTCTCTTTTTATTTCTTTCTTATAGAGGGTGCCCCTCTATATATGACATCTCCACGTTCCGGGAGCAAAGGACCTAATATGTGGTCCTTTTTTAGAACTTTCCAATGTCTATATATGATGTCTTTAATCTGCTTATGCTGCACTGAGAAATTCATTAGAAAAGACCATTAGTGTTTACTATCTTGTATACGCTTAGATTGTACAGATAGTAACGAATTCCTATCAATCAGAGAAATTTTTTTGATCTCATCATCAATGTCTATTGAGTCATAACCTTTATCAACAAATCTGGATCTCAGAATCTGGGCTTGATGGAAATAATCAGAGAGGTTACTACAATTACGTCTAATGCGGGTAAGTTGACTGCGGGGTACGGATTTTAACCAGGTGGCGTGATGACAACTGTCGACCGGAATGTAACCATTCCAGTCGGTAGGTTTAAGGAATGTTTTAGTTTCCAAGTGATCATCAGCAACAGTGATCTCCAGGTCCAAAAAATGGATAGTAGAAGGGCTAACCTCGTATGTTAAATCAATGCCAATATTATTGGCATTCAACACAGTAAGTAAAGAGTAGAGATTCCACACTTCCCCTCCATAGGAGGAGGATGTCGTCTATGTACCTAGCCCAAAGTACCAATTCCGGAGGGTCTAGGGCATAGACGGCATCCTCCTCCCAGCGCGCCATAAAAATGTTCACCAAACTCGGATCAAATTTGGCCCCCATGGCTACTCCCTTTTGTTGGAGATAAAAATCTCCATTGTACCAAAAATAGTTATGTTTGGTAGCGAACCTCAGCAGATCCATGATGAATCTCTGTTGGGTTCTTGGGATGGTCTCTTCTCTAGACAGAAATAATTCTACTGCTGCTAGCCCTAAATTATGAGGTAAACAAGTATATAGAGCCATGACATCGGCAGTAACCAGCAGTAAATCTTTACTGTAAGCTATTTTATTCAATCTGGTGATGGTATCTTTAGTGTCCCTCAAATATGACGGCATAGATTGTACAATGGGTTGAAGGTAAAAATCAATATACTTCCCTATACGGGAAGTGATGGAATCGATGCCGCTGATGATAGGGCGGCCAGGAGGTTGAGTGCTGCTTTTATGCACTTTAGGCAAATAATACATCACCGGGATCCGTGGGGCAGCTGGAATTAAATAGCTTTTCTCTTTTTTATCCAGAATCCCCAATTGGAATCCTGTATCGATCAGATCAGTAAGTGATTTCTTGAAAGTGGAGGTGGGATTATTAGAAATCCTTGAGTATGTCTCCGTATCACTCAAAATTCTGGTCATTTCTAGATGGTAGTAATTTTTGTCCAGAATAACTATCCCCCCTCCTTTATCCGCGGGGCGGATAATTAAATCCTTCCACTCACATAATTGTTTAAGTCCAATTTTTATAGTGGGATCACTAAACACCTTTTTGATGGGCAATTTCTCAACGTCCTGCAATACAAGATCGCGGAAAACTTTAATTGAAGGGGCAGTTGGGCCAGGTGGATTGAAGAGCGAAGGGTTTGAAAGCCCTGAATGTAATATATGTGAACTTACTTCATTTTGAGATCTAGTAGGGTTTGAAATGATGTATCTTTGAACATTAAGTTTTCGCACATACTTCTGTATGTCTATGAAAGTGCTGAATTTATTCAACCTTCTAGGGGGAGCAAACTTCAGGCCCTTCTCTAGGACTAGGAGTTCCGCCTCAGAAAGATTGACCTTACTAAGATTAAAAATGCCATTGCCTTTTAGGTTCGCTTTCTTTTTTCGGGCACGCCTCCCTCCTCTGGTCCAGCGTTTGAATCTATGCCTCGCTTGTACCTCTCGGATTCCTTGGGAAAACCCCCCAAATTGGAGGGTCCAGGTTGTTGTTGATTGTAATTGAAGGGTGATCTATTATAATAATTGGAATCTGCCTCTCTATACGGATATTGTGAGTTATAATTATCCTGTGATCTCTCTTCCCTTAGTGGTGAATATCTGTTGTAGGTACGTATAGGTGTTCTTTGTGGATAGTAATGTTCATATTGCTCATTCTGTCTATCCTGATAGTTCCCTCTCCTTGATGGTGACGTATGTTGATCATAATTCGATGACTGATCTCTCTGTCCTCTACCTTTTCCCCTCAAACCCTTCCCTTTTCCTCTAGAATTAGGAGGGGTCCTTTCTGGTTAGACATAGGGGTACGGGGGAGGGTAAGCTGGCGATTAGCATCAGACTTATAATAGGCTGTCCCCCTCCTCTTCCTTGTGTAGGCAGAGAATGATGTTGATATTGGGATTGGTGTTCCTGGTGGTCCAATGTGTCTGTTTCTGATGGACCACCGTTAGTACCAACAGGCACATCATCATTAATCTGCCAACTAAAAACACACCCATTTCTGTAATCATTAACGTCTCTAGTATACTTTTTTGTTTTTTTAATCTTTTGTTCTTTCTCTTCCTTTTCCAAATGATTTTTTAAAGCTGTGGAGTGTGAAATGTATTCTGTAGTGGATTTATGGGAGACTAATTTTTCTTTAATTTCTTTATTAGGGATGAGCCGAACACCCCCCTGTTCGGTTCGCACCAGAACATGCAAACAGGAAAAAAGTTCGCTCGAACACGCGAACACCGTTAAAGTCTATGGGACACGAACATGAATAATCAAAAGTGCTAATTTTAAAGGCTAATATGCAAGTTATTGCCATAAAAAGTGTTTGGGGACCCGGGTCCTGCCCCAGGGGACATGGATCAATGCAAAAAAAAGTTTTAAAAACAGCCGTTTTTTCAGGAGCAGTGATTTTAATAATGCTTAAAGTCAAACAATAAAAAGTGTAATATCCCTTTAAATTTCATACCTGGGGGGTGTCTATAGTATGCCTGTAAAGGGGCGCATGTTTCCTGTGTTTAGAACAGTCTGACAGCAAAATGAAATTTCGAAGGAAAAAACATTTAAAACTACCCGCGGCTATTGCATTGCCGACAATACACATAGAAGTTCATTGATAAAAACAGCATGGGAATTCCCCAAAGGGAAACCCCGAACCAAAATTAAAAAAAAAAATGACGTGGGAGTCCCCTTAAATTCCATACAAGGCCCTTTAGGTCTGGTATGGATATTAAGGGGAACCCCGGCCAAAATTTTTTTAAAAAATGACGTGGGGTTCCCCCTAAATTTCATACCAGACCCTTCAGGTCTGGTATGGATTTTAAGGGGAACCCCGCGCCAAAAAAAAAAAAAAAACGGCGTGGGGTTCCCCCAAAAATCCATACCAGACCCTTATCCGAGCATGCAACCTGGCAGGCCGCAGGAAAAGAGGGGGGGACGAGAGTGCGGCCCCCCCTCCTGAACCATACCAGGCCACATGCCCTCAACATTGGGAGGGTGCTTTGGGGTAGCCCCCCAAAACACCTTGTCCCCATGTTGATGAGGACAAGGGCCTCATCCCCACAACCCTGGCCGGTGGTTGTGGGGGTCTGCGGGCAGGGGGCTTATCGGAATCTGGAAGCCCCCTTTAACAAGGGGACCCCCAGATCCCGGCCCCTCCCTGTGTGAAATGGTAAGGGGGTACTTACCCCTACCATTTCACTAAAAAACTGTCAAAAATGTTAAAAATGACAAGAGACAGTTTTTGACAATTCCTTTATTTAAATGCTTCTTCCTTCATCTTCTTCTTCTTCTGGTTCTTCTGGCTCTTCTGGTTCTTCCTCCGGCGTTCTCGTCCAGCATCTCCTCTGCGGCGTCTTCTATCTTCTTCTCCTCGGGCCGCTCCGCACCCATGGCACGAGGGGAGGCTCCCGCTCTTCTCTTCATCTTCTTCTTCATCCTCTTCTCTTCTTCCTTCTTCTCTTCTTCATTTTCTTCTCCGGGCCGCTCCGCATCCATGCTGTCATGGAGGGAGGCTCCCGCTGTGTGACGGCGTCTCTTCATCTGACGACTCTTAAATAACGGGGGGCGGGGCCCCCTCTGACGCACGGTGACCTTTACGGGACTTCCCTGTGACATCACAGGGAATGCCACAGGGAAGTCCCGTCATGTCCCGTGCATCAGAGGGGGGCGGGGTCACCGGGTGGCCCCGCCCCCGTTATTTAAGAGCCGTCAGACGAAGAGACGCCGTCACACAGCGGGAGCCTCCCTCCATGACAGCATGGATGCGGAGCAGCCCGGAGAAGAAAATGAAGAAGAGAAGAAGAGAAGAAGGAAGAAGAGAAGAGGTTGAAGAAGAAGATGAAGAGAAGAGCGGGAGCCTCCCCTCCATGCCATGGGTGCGGAGCGGCCCGAGGAGAAGAAGATAGAAGACGCCGCGGAGGAGATGCTGGACGAGAACGCCGGAGGAAGAACCAGAAGAGCCAGAAGAACCAGAAGAAGATGAAGGAAGAAAGAAGAAGCATTTAAATAAAGGAATTGTCAAAAACTGTCTCTTGTCATTTTTAACATTTTTGACAGTTTTTTAGTGAAATGGTAGGGGTAAGTACCCCCTTACCATTTCACACAGGGGGGGGCCGGGATCTGGGGGTCCCCTTGTTAAAGGGGGCTTCCAGATTCCGATAAGCCCCCGCCCGCAGACCCCCACAACCACCAGCCAGGGTTGTGGGGATGAGGCCCTTGTCCTCATCAACATGGGGACAAGGTGTTTTGGGGGGCTACCCCAAAGCACCCTCCCAATGTTGAGGGCATGTGGCCTGGTACGGTTCAGGAGGGGAGGGCCGCACTCTCGCCCCCCCTCTTTTCCTGTGGCCTGCCAGGTTGCATGCTCGGATAAGGGTCTGGTGTGGATTTTTGGGGGGACCCCACGCCGTTTTTTTTTTTTTTTTGGCGCGGGGTTCCCCTTAAAATCCATACCAGACCTGAAGGGTCTGGTATGGAATTTAGGGGGAACCCCACGTCATTTTTTTTTAAATTTTGGCCGGGGTTCCCCTTAATATCCATACCAGACCTGAATGGCCTGGTATGGAATTTAGGGGGTCTCCCACGTCATTTTTTTTTTAAATTTTGGTTCGGGGTTGCCCTGTGGGGAATTCCCATGCCGTTTTTATCAATGAACTTCTATGTGTATTGTCGGCAATGCAATAGCCGCGGGTAGTTTTAAATGACTTTTTTTCCTTCGAAATGTCATTTTGCTGTCAGACTGTTCTAAACACAGGAAACAAGCATACTATAGACACCCCCCAGGTACGAAATTTAAAGGGATATTACACTTTTATTGTTTGACTTTAAGCATTATTAAAATCACTGCTCCTGAAAAAACGGCCGTTTTTAAAACTTTTTTTTGCATTGATCCAAGTCCCCTGGGGCAGGACCCATGTCCCCAAACACTTTTTATGACAATAACTTGCATATAAGCCTTTAAAATTAGCACTTTTGATTTCTCCCATAGACTTTTAAAGGGTGTTCCGCGGCATTCGAATTTGCCGCGAACACCCCAAATTGTTCGCTGTTCGGCGAACTTGCGAACAGCCAATGTTCGAGTCGAACATGAGTTCGACTCGAACTCGAAGCTCATCCCTATTCTTTAATCTCTTTGTCTATAGCTACCATCCTTAGTCGTTTTTTCTCAATCAGAAAACCCAACAGGGAAATCCCTGCCTCATTAAAGTATCTAAACCATGGTTCAAGTGCAAAATCCCCTTGTTGTGGGTACACATTCCACCTCAATCCTCTGGGAACCATACGTTCCTTGGAGTACTGATCCAAGAAAGCTATGTCCCAGTCAAGATGGAGTTCAGACACCATGAGGTTTTTCAATCTCAAAAACAAACCACCTATTTCAGTATCCATTTTTAACAGGGTGAAAACCCCTTCAGTATTAACTGAATGGTTAGTGCGGTAATCAAAGACATCCATATCTTTGATAATTCTGATATAGAGGAGATAATCCTATAATAGAAGTGAATATACATGTATAAAAGGCATTTGCCATATGGCCTTAATATTGATTGGGATATAAACGCATTTATTAACCAATCTTAAAGTACTTCATCTGTCTCCTCTCTCTCTTGACCCCTTGGGGTATTCATACCCCCCTATTGTTTAATAAGGTAGATTTTTTATATATGATTCAGTAGCTCTATAAGAAAATATTTGTCTTCTTTTTTAATTTCTATTTTTATATTATACTATTCTTGTACAAATTTCTGTAGAATCATAGTTTATCAATCATAGTTATGCACTATCAATATCCATCCATTATGTGTTGATTATAACATATAAAGATGAGGCTACTGTCTCATTTGCTGTCAAGTAATAGACATTTTTTCGTGAAGGTGCTCATATATACGGTTGAAAATATTGGTATTATATTTTGATTTGTAGTTATATTGTACCAGGTGACCTACAACACTGTTGACGTTATGTGAAGTTTAATATTTGAAATCTGCAAACTAATATTGTCATTGTCCTTGGGGTTAATATTCTGACTGCCTAATAAGCTTTCTAATTCCCCCAGGTAAGACTTAGGCATCCGCCCAGCACTGAAGCCCACTTTGAGGCTTGAATCGCATTTGCGTTCCGTGTGCTTTGTGTTGATTTCCTGCTTTCGTCAGCTATTTTGGAGAGATTACGACTGACGTCACACGCAGCTTGCGTGGGGTCAGGTACGCTGACGGTCGCGGCAGATAGCACAGTTGCGATTGGCTCCGATATCGAGGCAGTCACTTGAGTATGAGACCATTTCCAGCCGG
This sequence comes from Lithobates septentrionalis, assembly GCA_037952835.1. Lineage (NCBI taxonomy): Eukaryota > Metazoa > Chordata > Amphibia > Anura > Ranidae > Lithobates > Lithobates septentrionalis. Next base: position 14,062,651 of record JBBDGP010000509.1, on the reverse strand, counting down.
CAGCTCTGGTTATTAGGGAGGCCGTTGTTTTGACGTCCACATGGTGGGGGCATGATAGTGAATGTACATGTGGAGCGTTATGGCGGCACCTTATAGGCTAGCCAGACCGAGGCTTGGTTCTCTCTCATTCGTCTACTATTATCTGATGATAACACCATTGACGCCATCTTCATAAACCCGGAAGTTGTGCTTCACATGGCGCAAACAGGTGTTTTAGGGTTTATTATTATATTTTATATATATATAGGCATATTAGTGGCAAACAGACGAACCCGACGAAACGCGTCGGGTTCGATATGCCTGTTTAGCCACGACACATGTAAGCGCTTTTTTAGTATGGAAGTGGGAGGAGCTTAGAGCGGCCAGTCAGAGGAACCGAGAGAGAAAAACACCGAGACCGGAACCGAGAGAGAGAGACCGGATTTATACAGTATTACACTATTGGCTCCTTTTATCATATATGCACCGCGGAGCTCAGATGTGAGTGGTCAAGACGTATCTACGCCATTCCTGTCAGGAGTCCGGCTTGTGCCTTAATACATCTGCCCACTTTCTTTACATATCTGGTAAGGAGGTCTTCCCTAAGGTTCGTTGCAATCTGTGTTTGCCTACTTGGTGATTGGTCCTTGGCTATATTGAGTCTGCTCACAAAGGTTTGCCATCTGGTAAGCAGTTTGCACTAAATGTTTGCTGCACTTTGTGGGATCTTTTTCATACTTTAGTGGGGTGATCGATACATGCTGACTGTCCACTTACATCTGGTAAGCAGATCTTGGGTGTCGTTCACGTCTTTACCTATTCACCTTATAATTTGCATGATTGCATGACACTCACTATATTATCCTGGTTATTGGCACAGGATGTTATATGATCACATATGATTTTAAGTTTAGTTGAGTGTTGCACATATTATTTGGGTTTGGAGTGTTTTATGTCAACAGTACTACGCTATATTTTTGTCATATATTTTCGGATCATATTCTGTGGATTCACGGGATGAGGGCGTTCATCCTGCCTCACCTGGATTGCTCATCAAAAGGCCCAGGCTGGGTTTAAGCCACTTGCCCCATTTTGGCTTACTTCTGGTAAGCGCAATACTTATTGGTGTGTTCCAGATAATATGTCTGTCATCACTGATTTCCTTTGGATGAAGTTCACGTCATTCACTTAAGATAGACTCACCTTCTCCTTTTTTGGATTACACTCGGGACTATTTATTCTGTGTATGGGACTTCATATTTGTAACATTGTTCATATTATTTTTTAGCGCCGTTTTTTTGTTTTGATTTTGTTTTGGTGTGCCACACTTGTAACCGCAGCTTGTTTTTCCCTTTTTTTCCAAGCGCAGTTTTTTCTTTTATTTGTTTTATTACTAGTCTGTACCTGGTCCCTGCTTGTTTTAGGAGCCAGAGTTTTTTACTACAAGCTTTTATTAAACGTTTTTCCGTTTGAGGGATATGCCCCTTCTGTGATGACCTGCAATTGGATTCATTAATCATCACATAGTCCTGCATCATGGAGACCTTAAGGCAGTGAGATCCGGATTGGGTGATCAGTGAGTTATTACGGCTATCCTTCCATCAAGTCTGGACGCAGTGCCATATCCATCCTCTCCATGACAACCATCTCCTTTTGATCACAAAAGCCTGTCTGACTCTCAGCCTTTGGCTAGTGAGTCCACCTATTCCGGTAAGGGTATTTTAACCTGTCTAAATCCATACTAAGAATCCGGGTGTCATACCACTTCAAAGTCTGTCCCAGCCATGGAAGATTGATATGATATATCCTACTGAAGGTTCCAAAAGTTATCTTTTTAACAACACCCGACATATGTTTTAAGAACATTTATCAAACTCCTTATTTCTGAACATAGTGCACATGTTTATTTATTCCAGACTCATTGTAGTTATGATTTTAACATCATTCACATGAGTGTACATCATATGAAGTATCATATTGATTGATATTCTTGATATATATATTTTTTTTTGCACATTTTTTTTGCTAAAATAATTTTTTTATACACATTTTCTTATGGTCTTTAGACTACTAAGATTCATTTATGGACAATTAGAAGTTTGTTTGCTAGATTGGTTCACAGACACACACGTGTTTTTTTGACAAGGTTTGATTGTGTTTGGTTCACATTTATTCAGTGTAGTTATGTTTCAATAAAACTTTATTGTGCATTTCTGACCTCCAGATGACCATTCTGGTTGGTTTTGCCCAATAACGAACATCACGTTTTTCAGTGCCACATTGTTGTATTTTTATTGACTCACAATTGATCTGATTGTTATGTTGGCTGCTTTGCACATTTTAGTTGGCGCAGTATTATTTCCGACACTTTTCTTATTCCTATCTTTACAAAAATTAATTATATCCCTAACTAAAATTAAATTCTCCAAAATCATTCAACCCGGCACTGCACAGGCCTGCGTCTCGCTAACCATCCTACTAATGACCTTAGATAATCTCCTCGCCACCATTTTTGCAAAGACCTTGTAGTCTGAATTTAGTAAGGAGATAGGCCTCCATTTTCGAATATCCATCTTATCCCCCTTTCTTATAAATGAATACCACTACCCCCTCTCTCATAGATTCAGATATAATGCCTTCCCTCATCATGTAACTAAATACCTCAACCACATCCCGCTTAATAATATCCCAAAACAATTTCAAAAACTCACTTAGTAAGCCATCCCCTCCTGGGGTTTTATTAGCCCCCATGCTTGCCACACCTTCCCACAGCTCCTCCTCAATCACTGCTTTCTGCAAAAAAACCTTATCATCCTCATCTAAATTATCCTCTACCATATCAAACATTCTAGTATCTGACTCATCAACACACACTCCCTCATACAATCGTTCATAAAATTTAGTCACGCATTCCAGCACATTCTCTCCCTTACATTCCCTACCTTCTTCATCATACACACCCTCAAACACTCCTTTTTTCCTTACAAACCTTCTTGAAAAAAAATCTAGAATGTTTTTCATCCTGCTCCAGGTGTTTAACTCTCGCTTGGCTTGAAAAATATTTTTTTTTCCTCTTTCAGTTAATACCTCTTTAATCCTTTTCCTAACATGGTCTATTTCATGGGCCATGTCATAGCCCATATTTCTAAATGAATATAATGTAGCCAACCTGACTTGTAACTGACAATTTCTCCTTTTCTCACCGCTACTTTTATCCCTACTCTTTTTTTGAAAAAATTATTTAATTTTCCTTTTGACCCAATCCCACCACCCCAAAATATTACTAAAATCTTTTTTCCTATTAACCTATCTACTATATACCTTACTAAAATGGGCTTTGACATGCTCGCCCTGCAACAATAAACTATTTAACCTCCATACCCCTAAACCAAACTTAATACTATCTCCCATACTCAAATCAACATACACTGCCACATGGACTGAAAAAATTACCGGCCTGTGTTTAACATTAGCACATTTGAACGCTTTTGAAAACAAACATAAATCAATTCTGGATTTGGTGCGCCCACACTCTGAAAAAAAAGTGAAATATGGATCCACCAAACCCAGAACAGTATGAGCATCATTGAGATGCAAGTCCTGAATTACCCCATTCAGCATAGTGCTACCTACATCTAACTTAGTCTCCACTACTCCTATCCGATCTTTCACAAATCGGATCGTATTAAAATCACCCATGATCACACTAGGTCTCCTTCCCACTGCATGTAACTTTAAAACTTAAAAAAACTCAAGACGTTTTTGGCTATTCACAGGAGCATATGAATTAAAAAGCCTAAACTTCTGGTTAAACAAAATTAAATCTGCCATAATTAATCTTCCTGGCACTAACACAACATGAGACATAATGTGAATATTCCTATTTGTAATGATAATGCCTACCCCAGCATTCCTATTTTCCCCAACTGCCAACCATATGTAATCCACCACCCACTCCAGAAGCTTGGGCGGTCGATTAAAATCACTACTGTAGACAGATGATGTCTCCTCCATTGACCTTCAAGTCCTCAAAAACAGCACACTGTCTAGCAGGAGAACCGAAACCCCTCACATTTAGGAACACCAGCTTGATGCTCATTCACATGAAGATGTGCATCATTCACCCCCAGACCTATCACTTAAGCCAGAAAACTGACATACATTCCTCTGGGCCATAACGCTTTCATAATCCAAAAACTCCTGACTAGGCGACAAGGTGGCTGGCTGAAAAAATTCTGGAGTCCCCGGACTTAATGCTGGTGATTCTACCTCCACTCCAACATCCCCCAGGACCTCAAAGGGGTTACGTGTTTCAATTCCAGCTGTCTCTACTTTCAATTTCTTAGCCCTTCTCTTCTTAGGGCTCTCCAAAATGTCTACCTTGGTCTTAGCACCCAGTGTCTCCATCTTTTCCACCTCTCCTTCTTGGGCTTCCTGCACTTCCAGCTCCCACTGTAAGGCTGCTGCCAACTCCTCCATAGCCTCCTCCACTGCCCTCTCCATCTCTGCTCCACTCCCCGCTGTTAATGGCTCCACATTGGTGGGTGGCACTTCTACTCTTTCTCACTCTCTCCTCCACACCCTGGTGCCCACTTTCTTCCTCTTCCACCACCACCTCCTCCTCCTCCTCTTCCTGTCTTTCAGGAGAGCCAGACAGCACCTGTGTGGACACTGGTCGTCCACTCTCAGTGGTGCACCTGACAGCTTCAGCATAAGAGACATAGGCCCTTCTTACTTTTGGACAATTTTTCACTGTATGATCATGCTGTCCACATATATCACAGGCCCACTTAATCAAGCAAGCCCTAGCCTTGTGTCCCTCCTCCCCACAGTTCCGGCAGTGCATCTCCACATTACATTCATCTCTGGTATGCCCAAACTTATGACATCTTCTGCAGTATGTCGGTTGACCAGGGTAGTAGAGAAACCCTCTATTTCCTGCTATTGAAAAATTAGCTGGTGGATGCCGCACTCCACCAATCCCTTCAGAATCCACCTTCAGCTTGAAAAAAAACTTTAATTTGCCATTAAAGATCCCCAGGCAATTAGTCAGCCTGAAGCCTCCCTTCACTGCAGAGCAGTATCTCTTCAAAAAGGCCACTACCAAGGCAATGTCCGTGAAGGGGTTAAACAGGTGAACAACCAATGGTTTCTCATCCATAGCATACAAGGGTTCCACTATGAAAGACCTTGTAGACTCATGGTTAGCTTTCTCCAATTCCTTACACTTCTCAATAACTCCCATGCAAAAATTGCTATGCACAAAAGAAACATCATAGTACCTTGGTGCTGCATGGTCCTGGATACAACAGATGTGAGGTGGTTCCACTGCAACTGATTTCTCCAGCAAATCCTGAACAAGGAACTCCAAACTCACTTTATGCAGATGACCAGGCATAACCTGAAACCGCAGCGTGTTCTGAATCTCCTTTCACTCCATCGAGCTTAGCAAAGAAAAATTCAGACCATCACACAATCTTGGCTCTTTTCAGGGCAAGGTAAAGAATGCTATCTGCAAGCTTTATATAACATAGGTTTATGTGCTAATGAGGCAATTGAAGACATATGCACAGTCCATGAAACACACAAAATACAAGTTCACCCAATCTAGAGAATGAACTTCAAAGTGCGTACACCTGTTGAGGATGTTCGTAAAATTACTAAACCAAAAAACACGCTCCATGAGCATGCCCAGAAACATCCAAGTGCTGTTCACAGACAAAAAGCACCAAAAAAAACAAAGTCCCTGAGCATGCCCAGACCAACCCAAATGCAGCTAGCATAAAATAAGCCACCCCCTGTTCAAAATTAAGCACATCATCCAGCATGCTACAAAATTACAGATGGGACAAACACCCCCTGGTCCAGGGGGGCAAACAAAGAGCCTAACATGGGCAAAAGTTATACAACAAATACCATTGCAGTCTATGGGAACTGACTTGTTAATTTTTCTAGTCCCCACTTGGCTGGCATATCTTTTAGTTATTGGCCTTAAAATGGGTATGGGGGCCCAGGTCCCACCCTAAGGGACATATATCAATGTCACCAATTTGGACAACCCCAAAAACAAAACAAGGAGAAGTGCCTTTAAATATGCCAAATTGCTTACGGGCCAGTTCACACTACATGCAGTCCAGCACATGGAAATTAGGTTATATGGTTTTCAATGGCATAGTTCACACCATTGCTTGCAGTTCCAGTGTGTTCCAGTTCCAGAAAATAAAGTAGAACATGCTGCATTTTTTATGCACTGGACTGTACTGAAACACTGTAAAACTCAACAAAAACACATCATAAAAGCACTGGAACGCATCAAAAACGTGCATGCAGAAAAGCATCTGGAATGCATCTGGACTGCGTTTCTATGGAGTGAACTAGCCCTAAAGCTAGTAACTTGGGGGGGGGGTACTCTGCCTGTAAAGTGGTGCATGTGTAGCAAGTATCCAAAATGCTGCTTCAAAGATGTAGAGAAAAGTTACAAATCTACATTGCAGCTGCAAGATTTAAACACAAAACAAAAAAAAACCTACCCTCCAATACATACAAGGCCATTTGGGTCTGGAAAGGCTTAAAATGAGAACTCTCATGTGAAAAATGCAACCCCAAAATCTAAAAATATTGTGCCCCTCCCACACACTAACAAACCCCTAGCCAAACACAGCAAGCCAGCCCATGAAAGGGGGTGTATGCTTGGGAGCAGAAGGGGCTCAGGCACCCCAAAAGTCAACCACCTTGTTCCCATATTCAGGGGGACAAGGGCCTCTTCCACACAACCCTAGGCTGCAGACAGGGGGGCCTTACAGAATGTAGAAATCCCCTTTAAACTAGTGGGTACAAGGTGCTTTGTGGTTGGTATTGGGCTGAGCCCAACATGCCCCAAAGGCAGCCAACTATGTTGAGTGCATGTGGCCTTGAATAGTTCAGGAGGGAGTTGGGCAATTGCTCTTCTCACCCCTTTCCTAGCTGGCCCTGTTGTTTGCTCTGAAAAAGGATGTGGTTTTCATTGGTGAAGGCAGCTCACAGCCTTTGGAGATTGGACAATGGAGTGTGGAGTTCCCCTTTAAAAGCAAAATCTAGCCCAAAGAATTCATATGCAATAGAAGGGTGAGACAAGAGCATTGGAGTGTAGAGTTCCCCTTTAAAAGCAAAAACTAGCCCAAATAAAACATATGCATTAGAAGGGGAGACAAGAGCATTGGAGAATCGAATGTGGAGTTCCCCTTTAAAAGCAAAAGCTAGCCCAAGGAAAGCATATGCATTAGAGGGGGAAGGTTAAATGCCCTTTTAGGAGGAGCTAGAGCAGCGACAGTCTTTTTACATAACCTCAACAAGGTGCATGTCACATGTTGGCAACGTAACATGCTAACATGACCTGTGTGCAAATATCTTTAAAAAAACACATAAAAGTGAGCCAGCGTTAATAAAAAAAAACAAGTTTAGAGTTGCACCCGTGCAACCCATGCAAATGCATTTACGTTGCTTGGCATTTACTAAGATTTTGCCGGCGCAGTGAACCAACGCATTTGAACGAGCACAAGAGCAGCTTGCGCAGTGCATAAATTAATCTCACTCAGTTCTAAACGTACTTGCAGGCACAGCAGGCTTGTTCTGAAAATGTTACTTTCTCATTCTATTTTGGGCATATTTGTTACTTGGGCAGTTGTTACTATACTTCCTCACATCACCCCACATCATCCCATAATATTGGCACTTCCAGCTTCTTTTAATTTTGAATTGAAGATGCCATGTCCATAGTGGCGCACTGATCGCCTCCTCCCGTGTGCCGAGACTACTTTAGTAAATGAGGAATAGCGCTGTGTTACCGGCGCAAACATTTTGTAAATACCAAAACGTACATTGTGCCTCGCCATGCGCCTCAACTCAGGGCGCAAATGTTTCAGAAACCAGCCCCAAATACCACCAAAAGAAATCTCTATTTGTCGGAAAAAAGGACGTCAATTTGGTTTGGGTACAGTGTTGCACGACCGCACAATTGTCAGTTAAAGCGACACAGTGCCGTATGGCAAAAAATGCTCTGGTCATTGAGCAGCCAAATCTTCCGGGGCTGAAGTGGTTAAGAGTTTTCTCTTTTGTTAGATTACAGTGTCTCTTATATCTCCAGGGCTAGCTATAGATGCAAGTGTATACTCTTCTAAATTTGAAAAACTCACATGTTTCTGTGGCTTCCCAGGGGTTGAACTATCCCACCAAATAGATTTATTACCTTGTGTATTACCTTGTACTTACACTTCTTATAACTTTTATTACCTTCTGTATTACCTTGTACTTACACTCCTTCTAACTTTTCTTTTTCCACAGATAAACCCTCCCATTCTCATAATCATCCTTATCACCCACATATTTAGAACATTTGGGGCTGTTATCTCCTCTCCAAATGCTCCAAATTTAAGAACGAAGCTGATCTTTGATCTATTTGTTTAAACATCTTTGCCTCTTCTGATTGAACATCCATTTGTATTGTTTATATTTAATAAACATGTGCATCAGTTTGAAATATGTTATATCTAAAGTATCAGCCCACCCTCCCTTAAAATGTTCATTTTTGGCTTCAGAACAGTGAATTTGCAAATCCTCAAATCCATAGGTATAAACAAATACAATAATAGGGAAGCTATACCCTACTACAATTTAATTTATTTATCAAATTGGAGTAAAATTCTCCTTAATCTCATGACCTCTGCTTCAAAAATACTGTATATACTCGAGTATAAGCTGACTCGAATATAAGCCGAGGCACCTAATTTTACCACAAAAAACTGTGAAAACTTATTGACTTGAGTATAAGCCTAGGGTGAGAAATGCGCAGCTACTGTAAGTGGAAAAGAGGGTCAACAATGCCCATTTGCAGCCTCACTGTGCCCATTTGCATGCCTCACTGTGCCCATTTGCAGCCATAGGTCCCCCAAACGTCAAACTCAGTAGTTAAGGGTTCCTAGATGCCCACTAGCTGCAGCCAAAATTTGGGGTCTCTGGACCCAAAGGGTCCCAAAATGACATTGCTGCAGATGGACACCGTTGACCAAATTTGGGGCCCCATATCTCGGGGCCACTTGGGGCTAGGAATCCCAACTTTGATGTGCTAAACCAGTGGAACTAGCACTACAACATATCCAAAAGCTGGGGTTCCTAGCATCAAGTGGCCCTGAGATACGGGGCCCCAATGTCGGTTCGGAAAATGTCATTTTCTGCTGCAGAAAAGTGCTTGACTCGAGTATAAGCCGAAGGGGGCACTATCAGCACAAAAAATGTGCTGAAAAACTCGGCTTATACTCGAGTATATACGGTATGCCTCTTAACCACCAAACTATTATCATCATCTCCAAATGTTTGCAAGGGCATGGTTATGTGGGGTGGAATGTCATCTATTGTCTTCTCTTATTATGTATACATAATCCAAAACTGAGCTCTTAAAATTTAATTGGATGTATTATTAAGCAGTTTGTACTCCAAGGACTACACTGATTTTGGCCCTCACAATCCATATTGTATTGTTTTAAAAAGTCCTTGAGTAGTCCTTTAATTTTGTGATCAAGCTTATATCAATAATGCAGAGGATGATTCCGGCTATTTGTCACTTTTAACTTACTTTCTAGACAATTGGATTTAATAATCACTGCTGCTCCACAAAAAAGTCCATCCCTATATCAGGTGCTGCATTGTAAAGCTTTCAAACTATGCAACATTTAATCCATCTCAAACTGCTGTGTTATCTCTTCCCTGATATTCTCACAAACAGTGGGATCAGCATATCCAATTGATATAATCACATGCAGGAAAATTGGCAAATCCACTTGTGCTGAGTATCACATACTGTAGATCTAAAATCACTTTATATCATTGAAAAGCTTTGAAAACTACTGTACATTCTAATCTTGATATCCTCACATGTAGTGGTATCAACAAATGTATTTGATATACTCACATGCAGTGGGATTAGTGACCTCAGTTATATTGTATATCACAGAAACCTTATAAATAGTTTAAATATTTTTTTTAAATAGTTTTATCTCAACAAGCATCCAAAGCTGCTGTGTAATCTTTTCCCAGATAAGAAAGGGACATTGAGGCCAATATATGGTCCTCAGGGACTTTTAACGGTGCTTGAGTCAGGTAATGTATCCAACATATCATAAAAACATATTTTATTAAACAATCTTATAAAAGGAAACAGACATGATCAAGGACAATATACAATATGAAAAAAGGGGAGGGGGGGTGGGGGAAAAAAAGGTAACCCTTTGATTTACAAATTAATACCACTTTCTCAACATGTTTCGCTTGCATAAGCTTCTTCAGGAGATATATTTGTGATATTAAGGTCAACTATAAGAAATAGAAAAAATATATCCATAAATCATACATATACATATCTGCTTATACCTCATGAAATCATAATGTTAGAATATAAACAATATACAAAATAAGTCTGGTAATTAGATCTACATCTGTGTAAGACATTATATATATATTATAAAAAAAAAAAAAAAAAAGGGAAGAGGGGGGGGGGGGGGGGGGAAGGGGAGGGAGGGAAAAAGGGGAAAAAAAGGGGAAAGGGAAGGGAGCTGGATTTTTTGCATTATCATCATTCAGCTCAAAGGAGCTTACCTGTAGAAGGAAGTCTACAAATCACATGGACATTGTGTAATGGCAAAATGCTTCCTCCTTGACTCTCACCTCACTAGGGAGGCATGCAGAGAGAGATAAAAATCTTTGAATATAAGCTCTTCTTTGGAAGAGAAAAAAAGGAGGAAAATAGAAGAAAGTAAGTCTAGGTGGTTTAAACAAATAGCGATGATACTTCTATGTAGATATAAACTAATTTCAATCCAAAAATACCTCAATAGAATCAATTCAGAATAAAAAGAGAAATACATCCAAAAGATGGTAGATTGCAAAATTGCTAACCGATGTGGAGAGATGGTTCTAAAAATGCAGTAGAATAGCAGACGCAGAGGGGGCGGTATACGTCCATCCACAGCTGTTGGCTAAGCTGGACCTGGAGGTATTGCTGCAGACTGACCACAAAAGAACCTAAACAGTGTATATATAAGGAGAGATATAGGAAAGGTATCTCTGAGTAACATCGATATTTAAAAGTGCATATTGAATGTAGAAAGCAAATAAACCTAGACTTACTGTTTCTTATTGAACTAGAGTAGCCCGTCCGGGAGATATCTCTGCCCCATGTGTCAAACAGGAACTGACAGAGATTGGCGGGGAATGAAGCCCCGCTTTTAAAACCCTCCAGCGTGACGACGTCTGACTCGTCGTCACGCTGCGGACACAAAAGAGACGCTCGCGCATGCGCACACCTCCGCCGCCCATACATGAAGTCGCGTAAGTGACGTCAAGTATTGGCAAATAGGTTCGCGGCCATCTTTGAAGATCCTACGTCTTAAATCTGGTAGTAAGGAGGCTCGCAAGACTCAAAAGAGGGCAGCAATATTGTAATCGATAAATGCAATTGAGTGGAGATCACTACACTGACGTGGCTAGTGAATAACCAAAAATTGGGCATTATGTAGGGATGATCGGAATTTAAAGAAGCCCTCAAAAATACTGTCACTGATTAAATAAATTAATCAATCCCGTTTGCACGGATCAATCTGAGGTATAAAGAAAACCGCCGCGCGAGACGTCTAAAAAAGGGGCAACCGAGCAATCAAGACATTGATTAGGAAATGAATGATCAGGTGCCCGGGGTGCCCGTACATGCCAAATAGTGTGGAGGGAGAAAATCAAGGAAGAAGCATAAGCCACTGCCACATTTTGAATCAATAATATTAATATTAATAATTAGATTGAATAAACCATCAAATAATATATATTATATATAATGCAAAAAAAAAAAAAAAGGGGGGGGAAATGTTATTGTAATAAATAAAAAGAAATTATAAAAAAGGTTTGTAACTCAAGGTGTCATTTAGGCCTGGATGTTTTAGAGCATTGAGAGTCACAATCCATTTGGTTTCACGTTGTAGCAGAATTTTATCATAATTGCCCCCTCTTTCATTTGGGGGAACGTGTTCCAAAGCATAAAAGTGCATCAGATGATCATTAAATTGATGATGGAGGCCCATATGTCGACTTATAGGGGTCTCCATCCTCTTCTTACACACTAGGGAAACATGGTCTCTAATCCTATGGAAAAAGGGGCGTTTGGTTTTACCCACATAGTATGCGTTGCATTCGCATATCATTATATAGACAACGCCTATGGACTGACATGTAGCCAAGAACTTAGGATTATATAACTGACCATTAGGAAGGATAATGTTACGAGATGAAAAGATGTATTATATTTCCCAGATAAGCTCACAATCAGAGTGATCAGAAGATTTACATGAAATATTCACATACAGTGAGAGTAACACTTATGCTGTATATCACATCAATCTTAAATCTCTTCATATTCACAACACACATTCAAAATGTCTCTTCAATTGTTCCCCTGTTCACATGCAGCAGGACCAGCAGATTCACTTGTGCTGTATATTGCATAGATTGTGAACCCTTTTATATCCAATAGGCTTCCAAAACTGTAATACATAGCTGCATCTTGAAAAACTGGATTTAATCATCACAATACGTGTGCATTAAGATGGTAGTTAGGCTGAATTGCTTACGTCTAGTTCAACTAGTTCACTCGCAGTTTGTACACCACATGTTGCTGTCCAAAGATGCTTCTGTTCTCCTTTATCCAGAGTATAGGAACCCTAATACAGGAAGTGTGGTACTGGCTGGATCACTAGGTGACTACAGATGGAAAAAAAAAAAGAAAACAAATTCAGCCAACAAATCCAAGAGTTAGAAGCTGCAATACAATACATTTTTGGTTTGGGGTTTGATGGGGAAACCCAAAATCATGGGTTTTAATAACGTGACTACTGAAGCAAAAATGAAAAGTAAATGCATTTATTATACATGTCCTGAGATGGGTGATACTTCACTAAATGCTTTGAAGTTTATCCTTGTTTCTGGTGGAATTCATTGAGATGATAATGGTCATTTACACAGGCTTGTTACTTCTATCAGTTCATCCGGAGAACAAATCCTCAAAAGACAGAGCAATCTCCCAGCTGGAGGTATCAATTTTGTTCTAACATAAGAAATACAGATGCTACACAATAGGTCTTCTAAATATTTTTTTTTCAGGTCTGGTATGGATATTAAGGGGAACCCCAGGCCAAAATTTTAAAAAAATGGCGTGGGGTCCCCCCAAAAATCCATACCAGACCCTTATCTGAGCACGCAACCTGGCAAGCCGCAGGAAAAGAGGGGGGGACAAGAGAGCGCCCCCCCTCCTGAACCGTACCAGGCCACATGCCCTCAACATGGGGGGAGGGTGCTTTGGGGTCCCCCCAAAGCACCTTATCCCCATGTTGATGGGGAAAAGGGCCTCATCCCCACAACCCTTGCCCGGTGGTTGTGGGGGTCTGCGGGTGGGGGCTTATCGGAATCTGGAAGCCCCCATTAACAAGGGGACCCCCAGATCCCACCCCCCCCATGTGAAATGGTAAGGGGTACCCCTATCATTTTACAAAAAAGTGTCAAAAATGATAAAAAATGATAAAAATGACAAGAGACAGTTTTTGACAATTCCTTTATTTAAATGCTTCTTCTATCTTCTTTCTTCTATCTTCTATTTTCCTTCAGTTTCTTCCTCCATCTTCTTCTTCTTCTTCCTCCGATCCTCTGCTTTTTGCTCCGGTGTTCTCATCTGGCAAGAAGCAGAGGATCGGAGGAAGAAGAAGAAGAAGATGGAGGAAGAAACCAAAGGAAGATAGAAGGTAGAAGAAAGAAGATAGAAGAAAAAAGAAGCATTTAAATAAAGGAATTGTCAAAAACTGGCTTGTGTTTTTAACATTTTTGACACTTTTTTTGTGAAATGGTAGAGGTACTTTTGTACCCCATTACCATTTCACACGGGGGGGCGGGATCTGAGGATCCCTTTGTTAAAGGGGGCTTCCGGATTCCGCTAGGCTCCCTGCCCACAGATAAGGCCCATTTCCCCATCAACATGGGGACAAGGTGCTTTGGGGGACCCCAAAGCACCCTCCCAATGTTGAGGGCATGTGGCCTGGTACAGTTCAGGAGGGGGGCCGCTCTCTCATCCCCCCTCTTTTCCTGCGGCCTGCCAGGTTGCATGCTCGGATAAGGGTCTGGTATGGATTTTTGGGGGGACCCCATGCCATTTTTTTTAATTTTGGTGCGGGGTTCCCCTTAAAATCCATACCAGTCCTTTGGGTCTGGTATAGATTTTGAGGGGGACCCCACACCATTTTTTTTTTATTTTGGCTGGGGTTCCCCTTAATATCCATACCAGACCTGAACGGCCTGGTATGGAATTTGGGGGGACCCCCACGCTTTTTTTTTAAATTTTCATTTGGGGTTCCCCTTAATATTCATACCAGACCCAAAGGGCCTGGTAATGGACTGTGGGGGAATCCCGGGCCGTTTTTATCAATGAACTTTTATGTGTATTGTCGGGACCGACAATTCATTAATAGCCAGAGTCTTGCCGAGAAAGTTCCCCCGGCGGATAAGGACCCCCCTGTACTGCGCATGCGCTGCGCTTGCACAGTACGAATGACTATGGAGCCGCCAAAAGTCTCCGAAGTTGAACAGCTGATCGTCAGCTCTACACGGTGCCTGCGCACTACATTCTGCCTTTAGTCCAGGTTCAAGCCTCACCATCCAAGTGGACATAGAGTTAGAATAAAAATATGCTGAATGAAGCGAGGCCGTAACCGAAGCGTGGCGAGCGGCCCTGTTACAGGCGCCCTGTACAGATGACTCACAGGTGTTCAGCTTCGGCTATTTTCGGCGGCTCGTACTGTCCAAGCACTGCGCCTGTGCTGGACAGGGGAGTCCTTATCCGCCGGGGGAACTTTCTCGGCAGAACACCGGCATTAGTGCTACCCCTTTAAATTACTTTTTTCTTCCTTTAGAAATGTCATTTTGCTGTCAGACTGTTATAAACACGGGAAACACGCTCCACTTTACAGGCATACTATAGACACCCCCCAGGTACGAAATTTAAAGGAATATTACACTTTTATTGTTTTACTTTAAGCATTATTAAAATCACTGCTCCTGAAAAAACAGCCATTTTTAAAACTTTTTTTGCATTGATACATGTCCCCTGGGGCAGGACCCAGGTCCCCAAACACTTTTTATGACAATAACTTGCATATTAACCTTTAAAATTAGCACTTTTGATTATTCATGTTCGTGTCCCATAGACTTTAACGGTGCTCGCACAAATTTTTTGTCTGTTCGCATGCTCTGCTGTGAATCGAACAGGAGGGAGGGATGTTCGGCCCATTCCTAGTTATCATTGAGAATCATGGGGTACAACTTGTCAAGCAACTCGGAGGTCCAAAGTCGCCCAACTGTGAAACAAGTCACATATTTTAATAGAATGGACCTCTCATTTATACTTGCATTTAGATCAGCAGAAAAAATGCAGGAAGTGATGTGTGCACATGGGCCAGAAGCAAATGTGTGGGGATGCCAAACAAATCAATGAACCCCACCCACACCAAATCTAACTACCACATCCACCCCACAATGGTTAAGCACAAGTACGTATCATACCCTTATCCGGAAAATGAGCAGCACCTCCTCTTTGCTAAAGAGGGAGCTCGCCATGTCCACCTAGATGGAGATCCTGACCAGCACAGGAACTTCCAGGTGATTACAATGACTTATTTCTGGGTCAGAAGACGAAACCACACTCTTTTGATCGCTGCTGCGAATATTTGATCGCAACTACAATTAGAATTTTATTATTTTTGTTTATTTGCAGATATGCAAATTTGTATTTCTACTTATGATATTTAAAGGCGTTCAATAAGAAATGGTTTCCCTGGGTTAGCAGCAGGTGAATGACAAAAACAAAAGGCCCAGTTTGAGCCCTGGTTCACTCTGACAGAGGGAGGAAATCATTCAGCTGAAATCACACAATTTCATTCCCGCATGTCAGTCCCGACTGCAGGGGGATTTCAGAGACATCTGTGCAGGTTTCTGCACTGATATCAATATAAATTGCACCCCAAAGTTGCACCAATTAAAACAGTGCAATTGCCACCGCTTTGACATATCAAATCGCACCAATGTGAACTAAAGCTGACACATACAACACTGCCTATCCACCAGCTTAATTCATTACCTGCAATTCTCCGCAGCTGTTATATATAAAGATTCCACCTTTATCATTTACTTGCAGGTGTGCAGAAGCCTAGGTTTACATTGGAGCGATTTGTCATGCGATTTGAGAGATCAAATCGCATGACTATTGGCACTGTTCCAATCGATGCAACATTTTTTTTGTGGCGCCGCACCAATTTGCTAAAGTAGTTCCTGCACTACTTTTGCCAATTTCAGGTGCGACTTCAATAGACATTTGTATATGAAGCCACACGGATGTTTATCAAGTAGCACCTGAAATCACGCTGACCTTGCTACTTTGAAATCATGCTACTTCAAGTGAAGTAGCGCGATTTCAAAGTAGCATCAATGTGAACCAGGGCAAAGAGATTCGTTTTTTGGTGCACAAATAGATATTGAAATAAAATATAAGAGATATTGCACTTTCCCAAAGCCACCACCCACAAAAACTAAAGAGAAAGAAAAGTAGAAGAAAAAAAAAACCCACCACAACAAAGCTCGATGATGTACTTTTATTTTACCAGTAGAAAAAAAAAATGTACATTCATTTACTAGCTTCAAAAAAATTTGGACAGGATATATGGTGCTACATTTAGCAATGGGATTTTAACTGCTTCAGATCCGGGCCATTGCCAAATGACGGCAACAGCGCGGATCTAAATTGCCGGGACTACGTCCATTGACGTCGTCCTGTGCACGAGCGGCCTGCGCGCCCCCTGCAGGGCGCGCACGGCGCGCTCGGTGATCAGCGAGTCTATGAGACTCGCCTGATCACAGATCAGAGTAAGGGGTTGGTCCCAACCCCTTACCACATGATCAGCTGTCAGCCAATGACAGCTGATCATGTGATGTAAACAGAGCCGGTAATCGGCTATTTTCCTCCTCGCGCTGACAGCGTGAGGAGGAAAAAAAAAACCCGATCACCGGCGGCCGTGATCGGGACATCAGTCCCGATTACGGCGATCTTGTAACACAGCAGTGCTGCCTACCAGTGCCCACCAGATTAACCCATCAGTGCCCACAGTGCCATCAATCAGCGCCACCCATCAGTGCCCACAGTGCCACCCATCAGGGCCCACAGTGCCATCCATCAGTGCCCACAGTGCCACCCATCAGTGCCACCCATCAGCACCCACATCAGTGCCACCCATCAGCACCCACATCAGTGCAACCTATCAGTGCCCATCAGTGTCACCTACCAGTGCCCATAAGTGCCCATCAGTGCCGCCCATCAGTGCCCATCAGTGCCCCCCATCAGTGCCGCCCATCAGTGCCGCCCATCAGTGCCCCCCATCAGTGCCCCCCATCAGTGCCACCTATCTGTGCCACCTATCCGTGCCACCTATCCGTGCCACCCACCCGTGCCGCCCATCCGTGGCCATCAGTGCCGCCTTATCTGTGCCCATCAGTACCGCCTTATCTGTCTCCATCAGTGCCGCCTTAACTGTGCCTATCAGTGCCGCCTTAACTGTGCCTATCAGTGCCGCCTTAACTGTGCCTATCAGTGCCACCTTATCTGTGCCTATCCATGCCCATCAGTGCAGCCTATCAGTGCCCACCAGTGCCGCCTCATCAGTGCATATCAATGAAGGAGAAAAATGACCTGTTTGCAAAATTTTATAACAAACTATTAAACATGATTTTTTTTTTTTTCAAAATTTTCCATCTTTTTTTGTTTGTTTAGCAAAAAATAAAAACCCCAGCTGTGATTAAATACCACCAAAAGAAAGCTCTATTTGTGGGGAAAAAATGATAAAAATTTAATTTGGGTACAGTGTTGTATGACCGCGCAATTGTCATTCAAAGTGCGACAGCGCTGAAAGCTAAAAATTGGTCTGGGCAGGAGGGGGGTTTAAGTGCCCAGTAAGCAAGTGGTTAAGGGCCCTGCTCATAGGAGCTTACAATTTAAAATTTGACCAAACCTTAGAGTGGACACAGCTTTAATTTCAGTGTATAACGGGCAACACATCACATTTTTATCTGCAAGATTATAGAAACATACTTAACAGTCATTCTTACAAAGCATTCACAACATAATATTACAAAAGACTTATTCAAAACACCCACAACCAGCCCACAATCCACACATACATACATTGGTGACCATGTTTTGCTGGAAGCTGCATTTTGGTGTACACTATTAAACAACGAGATCAAAAAGAGTAGGTCAGCAGATGCTTCCAAACAAGGTTTGCATGATCAGACAGGAACAATACACGCAGAACATTGACAGCATGGCCACATAAACCCACTTTTGATTGAAAAAATGCACAAGAATTTCATCAAATATCCCTAGTTGGGCATTTTTCAATATGCACAATATGATTCCTTCTCCCCCACAAATCACAGCAAAAGACCCGACCTTCTCAAGCCAAACGAACCTCCTTACTGCAGGCCTTTATATAAGAGAGGTTGTATTGTTAGCACACTGACACACCCAACCACGCTGGTACATGCCCACCAGTATCTTTAAATCTATCTCTTCATGTATGTCTAAAGTAATTGCACCTGATGAGTAGGAACACATAATACTATTCGCAACTGTGTTAGCCTTGGCTATGTGCATCAAATCTCCAACTACAGGACAAAGATCAAAGTCCATTTGCATCCACATAAACAAAGCAACAGTTTTCTAAGCATATGTACCTGTGCAGTGTAAACCCTAAAATTTTAAATGTCCAAGTCCCTGGGCATGATTAGTGCTAATAAACATCAGTCCCTGGCTGCGATGAACGTATAAACTTCAACATAAGGATTAGCATGTTGGGGAATTGAACCAACATCCCAGGTGCTGCTAGACAGAACTGCTACCCACTTAGCCACCAGGCAGCCCCACACATGTTCGCTGCATCTCTGTGGTGTGAACCAGCCCTAAGTCCATAGTCATGCTCAGTGTCACAAGCAGTATACAATATATTGGCCTAAGTATTGAGACGCCTGCCTTTAAACGCACATGAACTGTAATGGCATCCCAGTATTAGTATTGGGTTCAACCCTTTGGAGCTATAACAGCTTCAACTCTTCTGGGAAGGCTGTCCACAAGGTTTAGGAGTGTGTCTATGGGAATGTTTGATCATTCTTCCAAGTGCATTTGTGAGGTCAGGCACTGATGTTGGACGAGAAGGCCTGACCTACAGTCTCCTCTCTAATTCATCCCCAAGGTGATCTGTTGTGTTGGGGTCAGGACTCTATCCAGGCCAATCAAGTTCCTCCACCCCAAAATCACTCATCCATGTCTTTATGGACCTTGCTTTGTGCACTGGTCCAAATGATTTGGTGGAGGGGGGATTATGATGTGGGGTTGTTTTTCAGGGGTTGGGCTTGGCCTCTTAGTTCCAGTTAAGGGAAATCTTAAGGCGTCAGCATACCAAGACATTTTGGACAATTTCATGCTCCCAACTTTGTGGGAACAGTTTGGGGAAAGACCCTTCCTGTTCCAACATGACTGCACACCAGTGCACAAAGCAAGGTCCATAAAGAAATGGATGAGCAAGTTTGGAGTGGAGAAACCTGACTGGCCTGCACAGAGTCCTGGCCTCAACCCGATAGAACACCCTTTGGCTGAATTAGAGCAGAGACTGTGAGCCAGGCCTTCTCATCCAACATCAGTGCCTGGCCTCACAAATGCACTTCTGGAAGAATGATCAAACATTCCCATAGACACACTAAACCTTGTGGACAGCCTTCCCAGAAGCTGTTCTAGCTGCAAAGGGTGGGCCAAATCAAATTTTAACCCTATGGACTAATGCCGCGTACACACGAGCGGACTTTACGGCAGACTTTGCTCGGCGGACTTTTCGCCAGACTTTGTCGGCTAGGTGCGCCAGACTTAAAAACGGACGGACTTGGACACACACGATCACTCCAAAATTTCGTTGGTTTAGAACGTGGTGAGGTACAGCACGTACGACGGGACAATAAAAAGGAAGTTCAAGCCCCACTACGGCACCCTTTGGGCTCCTTCTGCTAATCACGTGTTTATCTCGTGTTAGTAGAAGTTTGGTTAGAGACGATTCGCGCTTTTCACACTTCAGCTTATTTTGATCATTTTCTGCGGTTCAGTTTGTGCTTGTGAGGTTTGTATCTGCTTTTCAGTGCGTGTTGGTCAGTTCGTAACCTGCCTAGCAGGCCGTTCTGGTCCACTCGTTCCTCATTTTCAGGTCATTCTTCATAGGCCTTGCTGTTCTTCAGTGCGTTTGTTATAAGTTTGTTTGTTTGACCAGCCGACCGTTTTGAAGCCATGTCGCGTGGACGTACTCATTCTCAAGTTCGTGCTGCGTGGGGACTTGGTGTTGGGGTTAATACTTTGACCCGAGTCCAGTCCATGAACAGGGTGAGGAGGAGTTCATGGATGAAGAATTGGTTGCGCCAGTGTGACCAATTCTCGCATATGCCTTTGCTCCGTGAGATCCGTGAGAATAATCCTGAGGATTTCAGGAATTATCTCCGGATGACGGACCCCATTTTTGAACGTCTGCTGGCTATGCTGACCCCCTATATCAGCAGGCAGGATACCTGCATGAGGCAAGCCATCACTGCGGAGCAGAGGCTAGTTGCCACTTTACGTTACGTTCTCGACAGGCATCTCCCCCCACGCTCTGGAATAGGATGAGCTGCGTGTTCGAGTCGAACCCATGTTCGACTCGAACATTGGCTGTTCGGTCGTTCATCGAATTCCGAACGTTATGGGCCGTTCGCGACAAATTCGTGTGGCGCGTCATGGCCCATAATTCACTGCGGCATCGCAGTGCATTGATGGCTGATGATTGGCCAAGCATGCACTATGACCCGCATGCTTGGCCAATCACAGCGCCGTCGGTAGAGAGAGCTGTAATTGGCCAAAGCCAGGGTGGCTTTGGGCAATTATGGCTCAGGGGGTTTAGAACACGCCCCACACTATATAAGGCCGCCTGCACGGCGGCCCTGTGTAGTGTGTGTTCCGGCATTGGGATACATAGATAGACAGAGAGACAGTGTCATTTCATTTGAGTTAGCTAGATTAGGCAGGACAATTAGTGAGTTAGCTGCACTTACAGTGTATTGTGTATATATATATGCATCCCAGGTGTTGCATATATATATATACACTGTATTCAGTTTAGCTAGATCCGTTCCTGTTATCTTCCTACTGACAGGCAGGCTTGTCTTGTTACAGTATTTACAGCTACCTGAAGAAAATTGCTGGTGTTCTTTTGACCCTATTAGTACCACAGTCAGGCAGCTAGACTATTTACAGTTAGTGTAGTGCATCCTGCTCACAGTGTTCAGCTAAAACTACAAGTTAGTGTAGTGAGACCTCTGCACAGTGTTCATCTAAAGCTACAAGTTAGTGTAGTGCGTCCTGCTCACAGTGTTCAGCTAAAACTACAAGTTAGTGTGGTGCGTCCTCCTCACAGTGTTCAGCTAAACCTACAAGTTTTTTTTTGCAAGCTCTGCACAGTGTTCAGCTAAAGCTACAAGTTAGTGTAGTGCATCCTGCTCACAGTGTTCAGCTAAAACTACAAGTTAGTGTAGTGAGACCTCTGCACAGTGTTCATCTAAAACTACAAGCTAGTGTAGTGCGTCCTGCTCACAGTGTTCAGCTAAAACTACAAGTTAGTGTAGTGAGACCTCTGCACAGTGTTCAGCTAAAACTACAAGTTAGTGTGGTGCGTCCTCCTCAGAGTGTTCAGCTAAACCTACAAGTTATTTTTTTGCGAGCTCTGCACAGTGTTCATTTAAAGCTACAAGTTAGTGTAGTGCGTCCTGCTCACAGTGTTCAGCTAAAACTACAAGTTAGTGTGGTGCGTCCTCTTCACAGTGTTCAGCTAAAACTACAAGTTAGTGTGGTGCGTCCTCCTCACAGTGTTCAGCTAAACCTACAAGTTTTTTTTTTGCGAGCTCTGCACAGTGTTCATCTAAAGCTACAAGTTAGTGTAGTGCGTCCTGCTCACAGTGTTCAGCTAAAACTACAAGTTAGTGTAGTGAGACCTCTGCACAGTGTTCATCTAAAACTACAAGTTAGTGTAGTGCGTCCTGCTCACAGTGTTCAGCTAAAACTACAAGTTAGTGTAGTGAGACCTCTGCACAGTGTTCATCTAAAGCTACAAGTTAGTGCAGTGTGTCCTACTCACAGTGTTCAGCTAAAACTACAAGTTAGTGTGGTGCGTCCTCCTCACAGTGTTCAGCTAAACCTACAAGTTATTTTCTTTTGCGAGCTCTGCACAGTGTTCATTTAAAGCTACAAGTTAGTGTAGTGCGTCCTGCTCACAGTGTTCAGCTAAAACTACAAGTTAATGTGGTGCGTCCTCCTCACAGTGTTCAGCTAAACCTACAAGTTATTTTTTTGTGAGCTCTGCACAGTGTTCATCTAAAGCTACAAGTTAGTGTAGTGCGTCCTGCTCACAGTGTTCAGCTAAAACTACAAGTTAGTGTGGTGCGTCCTCCTCACAATGTTCAGCTAAACCTACAAGTTATTTTTTTGCGAGCTCTGCACAGTGTTCATCTAAAGCTACAATTTAGTGTAGTGCGTCCTGCTCACAGTGTTCAATTAAAACTACAAGTTAGTGTGGTGCGTCCTCCTCACAGTGTTCAGCTAAACCTACAAGTTATTTTTTGCGAGCTCTGCACAGTGTTTAGCTAAAGCTACCTGTAGAAGGTTGGTGGTGTTTTCCTGATCCTATCACTACCGCAGGCAGCTAAATAAACTGCAAGTTATTTTTTTGCGAGCTCTGCACAGTGTTCAGCTAAAGCTACCTGTAGAAGGTTGGTGGTGTTTTCCTGATCCTATCACTACCGCAGGCAGCTAAATAAGCTGCAAGTTATTTTTTTGCGAGCTCTGCACAGTGTTCAGCTAAAGCTACCTGTAGAAGGTTGGTGGTGTTTTCCTGATCCTATCACTACCGCAGGCAGCTAAATAAGCTGCAAGTTATTTTTTTGCGAGCTCTGCACAGTGTTCAGCTAAAGCTATCTGTAGAAGGTTGGTCGTGTTTTCCTGATCCTATCACTACCGCAGGCAGCTAAATAAGCTGCAAGTTATTTTTTGGCGAGCTCTGCACAGTGTTCACCTAAAGCTACCTGTAGAAGGTTGGTGGTGTTTTCCTGATCCTATCACTACCGCAGGCAGCTAAAAAAGCTACAAGTTAGTTTTTTGCGAGCTCTGCACAGTGTTCAGCTAAAGCTACCTGTAGAAGGTTGGTGGTGTTCTCATACTACAGGCAGGCAGTTGATTTTGCTAGCTGCAGTATCAGTACATATATATATATATATATATATATGAGCTATAGGGGGGGAGGTGCTACGCTAACCAGAAGAAAGCTGTAAATCTCTGTCTGTGGTCAATTAATAAAATGACATAAAATCGCATAATAAATCGCATAAATAAGTGTTGACACTAAAAAACATTCAAGTCTTAATAATCAGCATCATGTGTATGTGAAAAAAGTGCATAAAAAATCCTTTTCAATTGGTATATACTAAATGACAAAAAATTGCATGTAAAATCGCATAAATAAGTGTTGACACTAAAAACATATAAATCTAGATAATCATGTGTAGGTGCACAAAGGGACATAAGCACTACTTCATGGGAATAATTCTAAATAAAAATACATAGAATATATCAGAAATAACCATCAAAAACATATCCTTATAAATGGTGCAAAACGTACAAAGTGCCAGTGCTTAAAGGTGATCTAGATATCACAAATAAAACACATCAATCCAACGCAATATGGATAATAAATAATATAAATAAATGTCCCAATAATAGTGATATAAAATATATTGTGCTGGCCTGCGAAACAAATGACCAGTGACATGCCAGTAAGTGCAGCAAACTTAAAGTGCCAGTGTAAAAGTCATTGAAGGTGCAAAAGCAAGTTCTGGTGTATTCAACAAAACAACAGTGGGGTGCCTGGGATGCAATTCACTCAGTGTCCTCTTCGTGCATAAAACACTAATGTAAGCAGTGGCCCCTTACCTAGCGGTGCTAGGTCAACCGCATGAATTGTAGCTAAAACGCCAGGTCCTGAGCCTCAATCGCGTCTCTATATCCACGCTTGCCGGTGTTGGGTTATCCTAATGGCAGCTGATTGCAAATGGCTATGGTCCTATCAGGGGTCCTGGACCAGCGCAGATCCTAGTTCAGCCTCCACATCTCAGGTATGTATGTAGAGGAATATGCAGGACAAAGGTACTTGATAGTGAAGTATGTATTAACCAGGTAATGCTTTATTAAAAAATCTTTAAGTAGATGAACGCACATAAAAACAATGCAGAGCAAACCTCTCTCCTACGAGCAGCGAACTCGTTCTGTGTCTAGCAACGTGAAACAGCCTATATATCCCAGCTTAGTGCAGCTACAGGCCATTAGTATGTCTGAAGGTCCAAGAAGGAGAGGCAGACAGTCACAAGCCAATAAAAGAGGGCAAGCAGGCTCTGTGTCTAGTGCTGGTCGTGGAGACGGTGCATCCTCATCAGCACATGGCCGTGGGACACGCTTGGCCTTTTTTTCGGCAGCTGGCCGTGTTGAGCCGCAACATGCGGAAGACTTGGTCGAGTGGATGACCAAGCCGTCCCCATCCTCCTCATCCTCTCTCACCCATGCTCAGGGTGCTTTGTCTGGCAAAGCAGCGGCCTCTTCCCTCGGCTCAATGTCATCAGTGACTCCTTCCCTAGCCCCACCATGTCCTCCTGAGGAGTCCCTCGAACTGTTTGACCACAGTGTTGGGTACATGCTCCAAGAGGATGCCCAGCGTTTGGAAGGCTCTGATGATGATACTGAGCTCGATGAAGGCAGTAACATGAGCACGGACAGAGGGGGTGCCCAAGAAGGACAGCAATCTGGCAGTCATGGTCCCCCTGCTGCAGCATACTGCCAGGTTTGCTCCAGTGATGAGGAGGGAGGGGATGATGAGGGCACTGACTCAATGTGGGTGCCTGATAGGAGAGAGGAGGAGGAGGCGGCACATCACCAACGAGGCAGGATGCCCTCCAGGGGCCAGCCTAAGGGCAGCACATTGACTGCATCACACCCCAAAGCTCCACATGTGCAGGGCGCTGCAGTCTCTGCGCATTATTCAAAAAGTTCTTTGGTGTGGGCCTTTTTTGAGACGAGTGCATCCGATCGCACTGCTGCTATTTGCAACATATGTCTCAAGCGTATCTCGCGTGGCCAAAACATCTCCCACTTGGGTACCACATGCTTGACCAGACATATGTTGACCTGCCATGCAGTTCGTTGGCAAGCGTATCTAAAAGACCCACACCAAAGAACAAAGATGACCTCTCCTTGCTCCTCATCAGCTGAGATCTCCAACCCCACTATACCTTCAGTCCTCTCTGAGACCTGCACTGAGAGGAATGAAGGTGTGTCATAGCCAAGTACTTGTGGGCAATCTGCTTTTGGTACACCGACGTCAGATTGTACCAGGCAAATTTCCCTGCCCCAGCTGCTGCACCGCCGAAAGAAGTTTGCTTCCAGCCATCCACATGCCCAGCGGTTGAATGCTAGCTTAGCAAAATTGCTAGCACTTCAACTGCTGCCTTTTCAGTTGGTAAACTCTGCCCCCTTCTGTGAGTTTGTGGAATGTGCAGTTCCTCAGTGGCAGGTACCCAAACGCCACTTTTTCTCACGGAAGGCGATTCCGGCTCTCTACCGGCATGTGGAAGGCAATGTCCATGCCTCGCTGGACAGGGTGGTCAGCGGTAAGGTGCATATTACCGCTGACTCATGGTCCAGCAGGCATGGACAGGGACGTTACCTAAGTTTCACGGCGCATTGGGTGACTCTGCTGGCAGCTGGGAAGGATGCAGGACAAGGTGCAGTAGTGTTGGAGGTTGTTCCCGCCACCACGACTCCAAAATGCCACTACTAATGATTGTGACACACCTCTCTCCTCCACCCCCTCTTCTTCTTCTTCCTCCATGGCTTCTTCCTGTGCTTTGTCCTCGGAACCAGCAGTGCTCCGTAGCCTTTCAAGGGGCTATGCAAGTACGCAGGCCAAAAGATGCCATGCGGTGCTTGAGCTGGTGTGCTTGGGGGACAGGAGCCACACTGGGGCAGAGGTTCTGTCAGCTCTGCAGGGGCAGGTTCAGAGGTGGTTGGCGCCACGCCAACTTAAGGCAGGAATGGTGGTTTGCGACAATGGCACCAACCTCTTCTCTGCCCTCCGACAGGGACAAATGACCCATGTGCCCAGTTTGGCTCACGTCCTTAACTTGGTGGTGCAGCAGTTCTTGGGCAGGTGCCCGGGCTTACAGGATGTCCTGAGGCAGGCCAGGAAAGTCTGTGTGCATTTCCGCCGGTCATTTAATGCCAGTGCTCGGCTGGCGGACCTCCAAAAGGAGTTTAACCTGCCCAAGAACCGCCTAATCTGTGACATGCCCACAAGGTGGAACTCAACTTTGGCCATGCTGCAGCAGCTGCACACGCAGCAGAGGGCCATCAATGAGTACCTGTGCGACTATGGCACCAGGACAGGTTCAGGGGAGCTTGTTTTTTTTCCCCACGCCAGTGGGCCATGATCAGGGATGCATGCACTGTCCTGTCACCATTTGAGGAGGCCACGAGGATGGTGAGCAGTGACAGTGCATGCATCAGTGACACTGTCCCCCTTGTCCACCTGTTGGAGCACACGCTGCGTGGAATAATGGACAGGACACTTGAGGCAGAACAGAGGCAGGAAGAGGAGGACTTCCTTAGCTCTCAAGGCCCCCTTTATCCAGACAGTGTTCCTGCGTGCCCGCCGACCATACAGGAAGAGGACGAGGAGGAGGAGGAAGATTGTGTCAGTATGGAGGTGGAGCCTGGCACTCAGCATCAGCAGCAGTCTTTAAGGGATCAGTCCCAAGAAACACATGGACTTGTACGTGGCTGGGAGGAGGTGGCTGCGGACCATGTCATCCTTAGTGACCCAGAGGACTCCGGACCGAATGCCTCAGCAAACCTACGCTGCATGGCCTCCCTGATCCTGCAAAGCCTGCGTAAGGATCCTCGTATTCGTGGTATCAAGGAGAAGAACCAATACTGGCTGGCAACCCTCCTTGATCCACGTTACAAGGGTAAGGTTGCAGACCTTATCTTGCCATCGCAGAGGGAGCAGAGAATGAAACATCTTCGGGAGGCCTTGCAGAAAGGTCTGTGCAACGCGTTCCCAGAGACTGGGAGGTTACAAACTCCTGTTTCTGGACAACGTGTTGCTGAGGCTTCGGTCAGTCAAAGAAGGAGCGGTGGAGAAGGTGGGCGTCTGACCGATGCGTTCAGACAATTTTTTGGTCCGCAGCCCCAAGGTATGATCAGTTCCAGCAACCATCACCAGCGTCTGTTTTACATGGTGCAGGAATACCTAGGGGCAAGATCTGACTTGGACACCTTTCCCGCCGAAAATCCTCTGGGTTACTGGGTCTTGAGGATGGATCACTGGCCAGAGCTTGCGCAGTATGCAATTGAGCTACTGGCCTGTCCTGCATCCAGCGTTCTTTCGGAACGCACATTCAGTGCTGCTGGAGGCTTTGTAACCGATCACAGGCTGCGTCTGTCCACCGACTTGGTCGATCGACTGACCTTCATAAAAATTAATCAGTTTTGGATCACCACCAGCTACCAAGCACCTGATGCTGATGTAACCGAATAATTTTTTTTTAAATCTCAGATCCCTTCAAAGACTGCCTATTCTGATGCTGAGTGACTATCCCTGAGTAATTATCCTCTTCCTCCTCAATCATCACGCTGATAGCTTGTAAGAACATTTTTGGTTCTGGGCGCCACCACCAGTGCCTAAGGCCCAATTTTTCAGCCCCTGTTTAACAGGAGCATGTAATTACAATTTTTGATGCAATACTTTGCAGCAGGGCTCGTTTCTGCGTTCCAACTAGAGTATCTGTGAGGGGTTGCAGTGTTGTGGCACCAGCACCAGTGCCTAAGGCCCAATTTTTCAGCCCCTGTTTAACAGGGGCGTGTAATTACTACTCCTACTTGCAAACGGAAGGAGACAATAGGAAGTGAGATGAAATCTACCCCTAGGAAGGGAAATTCTCTCCTGTAAGAGTTAATATGGGAAAAACATTTCTCCTTTCCACTGATGCTTTCCAATCCTTGTTCCACAAAAAAACCCAAATTTTTAAAAAACATTTGTCATTGCGACAAAAAGTGAGGTGAATACTTCTGAAGAGGAGGACAGACAGCAAAACAAATGTCACAGGGGTGATAACCCTTCCCTATGTTTTCCAAAAAGCTTAAAAAAGATTTTTTGGCTGGAGCTAAACACGTTAAAAATGTTCCCGTTCAAAATTACAAAGAGATTCTACTTAACAACAAACCTACAGTCCCTGTCTTGTTTGCACTGCCTGTATACTGCTGTTCAGAGTATATAGGGCCTGGTGGCCCCACACCTTTCCTTATTTTAATTTGGGTGCGGGGTTCCCCTTAATATCCATACAAGACCCAAAGGGCCTGGTAATGGACTGGGGGGTACCCATGCCGTTTGTCTCACTGATTTTCATCCATATTGCCAGGACCCGACATTACATTAAAGCCGCAAGCAGTTTTAAATGACTTTTTTTCCTTTAAAAATGACATTTTGTGCAGGGACTGTTCTAAGCACGGGAAACACACGCCACTTTACAGGCATACCATAGACACTCCCCAGGTACGATATTTAAAGGAATATTTCACTTTTTTTTTACTTTAAGCATCATTAAAATCACTGCTCCTGAAAAAACGGACGTTTTTAAAAGTTTTTTTTGCATTGATACATATACCCTGGGGCAGGACCCGGGTCCCCAAAACCTTTTTAGGACAATACCATGCAAATTAGCCTTTAAAATGAGCACTTTTGATTTTGAATGTTCGAGTCCCGTAGATGTCAATGGGGTTCTAAGGTTCGTGTGAATTTTCGGTCCGTTCGCAGGTTCTGGTGCGAACCGGGGTGCTCATCCCTACTCTGGAGATAATAATCCCAGAGACTTGTTCTGCCATCATTCAGGTCCTGCAGAAGGACTATATGAAGTTAAGTTTTATCCTTTAACATTACATGATATGTATTAAATGTTTGCTAATGTATTGTCTAAATGTCCTCGTTACCTAATTACCATGCTTGGAATATGCTGTGAATGTCCCCTTTACCTTCATGCATGCCTGTTTTTTTACATTAATCATTTTTTGCCCTACATGCATATTTACCTTCAATAACCTCCCCACCATGCGATCCTGGGTCCATTTATATGTCTAGCCTATAGTCCCTTGAACAATGTATATTGTCAGCTCCATTGTACTGTTTGACCCTCCCCCACCCCCTCAAATGTTAGAAACTGTCAGGTGTGTTTTTGACCCTAATTAGAACCCCTCCCCCACCCCCTCAAATGTTTGAAACTGTCAGGTGTGTTTATTAACCTAATTAGAACCCCTCCCCCACCCCCTCAAATGTCTGAAACTGTCAGGTGAGTTTATTAACCTAATTAGTACCCCTCCCCCACCCCCTCAAATGTTTGAAACTGTCAGGTGTGTTTTTGACCCTAATTAGAACCCCTCCCCCACACCCTCAAATGTTTGAAACTGTCAGGTGTGTTTTTGACCCTAATTAGAACCCCTCCCCCACCCCCTCAAATGTTTGAAACTGTCAGGTGTGTTTTTGACCCTAATTAGAACCCCTCCCACACCCCCTCAAATGTTTGAAACTGTCAAGTGTGTTTATTAACCTAATTAGTAACCCTCCCCCACCCCCTCAAATGTTTGAAACTGTCAGGTGTGTTTATTAACCTAATTAGTACCCCTCCCCCACTCCCTCAAATGTTTGAAACTGTCAGGTGTGTTTATTAACCTAATTAGTATCCCTCCCCCACCCCCTCAAATGTTTGAACTGTCAGGTGTGTTTTTGGCCCCAATTAGAACCCCTCCCCCACCCCCTCAAATGTTTGAAACTGTCAGGTGTGATTTGACCCTAATTAGAACCCCTCCCCCACCCCCTCAAATGTTTGAAACTGTCAGATGTGTTTATTAACCTAATTAGTACCCCTCCCCCACCTACTCAAATGTTTGAAGCTATCAGGTGTGTTTATTAACCTAATTAGTACCCCTCCCCCACCCCCTCAAATGTTTGAAACTGTCAGGTGTGTTTTTGACCCTAATTAGAACCCCTCCCCACCCCCTCAAATGTTTGAAACTGTCAGGTGTGTTTATTAACCTAATTAGTACCCCTCCCCCACCCCCTCAAATGTTTGAAACTGTCAGGTGTGTTTATTAACCTAATTAGTACCCCTCCCCCACCCCCTCAAATGTTTGAAACTGTCAGATGTGTTTATTAACCTAATTAGTACCCCTCCCCCACCCCCTCAAATGTTTGAAACTGTCAGGTGTGTTTTTGACCCTAATTAGAACCCCTCCCCACCCCCTCAAATGTTTGAAACTGTCAGGTGTGTTTTTGACCCTAATTAGAACCCCACCCCCACCCCCTCAAATGTTTGAAACTGTCAGGTGTGTTTATTAACCTAATTAGTACCCCTCCCCCACCCCCTCAAATGTTTGAAACTGTCAGATGTGTTTATTAACCTAATTAGTACCCCTCCCCCACCCCCTCAAATGTTTGAAACTGTCAGGTGTGTTTTTGACCCTAATTAGAACCCCTCCCCCACCCCCTCAAATGTTTGAAACTGTCAGGTGTGTTTATTAACCTAATTAGTACCCCTCCCCCACCCCCTCAAATGTTTGAAACTGTCAGGTGTGTTTATTAACCTAATTAGAACCCCTCCCCCACCCCCTAAATGTTTGAAACTGTCAGGTGTGTTTATTAACCAAATTAGTATCCCTCCCCCCACATTCAAATTGATCAATGGGCCATTAGAGGGGGTGAGTAATCTTATAAGTGGGCCTTATGTTTTTTTAGAATTAAAATTACAAACACACATATTAATAATGTTTGACTGCTGTTGTTCAATAATGTTTTTGTGTAATCTGATATCCAAGTTATGTTTAAAAGTACTTATCTTATTTTTTTTTTCACTCCACAGTTTCCTTCCAGTACACAGGAATGGCAGATTGTGGCCTCCCAGTTCGCTGACCGTTGGGACTTTCCCAACTGTGTCGAGGCGATTGATGGGAAGCATGTCCACATTGTGCCACCACCCCATTCGGGGTCTTATTTCTATAACTACAAGGAGTTCCATAGTGTAGTTTTGATGGCGGTGGTCTCGGCACATTTGGACTTTCTGTTTGTGGACGTGGGGAAGAACGGCCGGATGTCTGACGGAGGAGTCTTTGCACAGACCGAGCTGTGCCAGCGTCTCCAGACTGGTGGCCTGGGATTGCCACCTGATGACCAGAATGTGGATGGACTCCCCTCAGTTTTTATCGCTGATAAAGCGTTTGCTCTCGGCGAGCACTTGATGAGGTCGTTTCCCCAAAGGACACTCACCCCTGAGAGGAGGGTATTTAATTACCGGCTGGCCAGAGCAAGAAGTGTTGTGGAGAATTCCTTTGGGATTCTGGCCAGCCGGTTTCGTTTGTTCCTCTCAGCCATAAATCTGGCAGACTATAAAATTAATCATGTCATACTGGCTTGCTGCATACTCCATAATTTTTTAAGAAGACATTCCGCTACATATATGACCTCTGTTGGGCCTGAGGCCGGACTTGTACTTAATCAAACACTGACAGACCTGGAAATTGGCCGTATTGGCTTGGCCCCCCAAACCGCACGTCAAGTGCGTGACCGATATGTGAATTATTTTAATGGTCGAGGGGCCATTGCTATTCAGCAAGAGCTATACTTTTTACAAAAAATAGAGGAAATAAATTTTGGCTAAAATATCTTGTTTTTCTTATTGTTTGCATTTAGTTTTGTCTGTCTCCTAGTGCACTTGTAGTAGTGGCAAGTGCATTTACCTTTAGTTAATAAGGCCCTTTGTCACTGTAACCACACCAAAATTAGCAAAACATCTTATTGATAAATAATCAGCCACACACATTGTAGTAGTAAAAACATTTCACTGTGTGCACATTGAAAGGTGCATTTTTTGGAACTTTTTTTTTTTAATAATATATATATTTTTTAGGTTATTAAAGGCATATTTAAACAAAAATAGACCTTGTTTACAAAATTACAATTAACAACAGTGTTTTTAAAAACATACAAAAAAATAAAAGAACTTACAAAGTTCAACATGTTAATAACGGTGCTGGTGATGTCACCCTTGTAAATCCTAAAATTTCCAGATGCTCAAAATTGTGTATTAAAAAAGGGTCAAGTCAGCATGTGCTATCTCCCATCATGGGGGAGCAATGTACGTGTTTTGTGTGTGCAATCCCTTTGTTCCTCTCACAAAATAAAATTTTGATGAAGAAGGGGTTGCAAACACAAAACAAGTACATTGATATCCCCTGATGGAAGATAGCACATGATGACACACCGTGTGCATCTGCAAAAATATTGTTTTTAAGTTAAAAACTACAAAATTGTAAGATGAAACAAACTTGACAAAGAAATGAAGAACATGATTGATGTTTTTAGGCAAAACGTTGTTAAATTCTGCCCAAAACATCAATCATGTTCTTTATTTCCTGTTGCATGGAGTCCAGGTGAATTTTCATGCTGTCAATTTGGTCACGCATTCGATCAATTTGGCCATTCCACAACATTATCTGGCCAATAAGTCTTTGGGCACTGTCTGTGCTGAATGGCTCTGCTGCTTGGCCTTCCACAATCAGAAGCTCACCTAAAATGTGTGTAAAAAAATGGGTTAAAATATGCACGCCTAAATACATTACCTTAAGCTGGGGTGTCAGTCACTCACTTGGTGGGGTTGAAAGCTTGCACACTTCCTCCACCTCTCCTTCCTCCAGCTCGTCGGGTGGGCGTGATCTTGGGCTGGGGCTTGGGGTATCTTCAGCCTCAGGCTGGTGACTTGGGGGAGTCCTGGGATCATTGGACTGTTGTCTGAGTCTTTTCTCCCCATGATAATTCAACAAAAGGTATAGTTAAAACACAGTGATATTTTATATTTTTATAATTAATATGAAACGTTGGTTATGAGTTGTGGACAATTGCCTTTTTTTGTCCTCAAAAATTTAGAAGACAGGATGAAAATTCCCTCTGAACAACAATTATAAACAATACACATTTTCATGCAAGTTTCACAGATGCAGACACCTCAATTATCTCCTTTGTGTATTACCCCTCAAAAATTTCTTTATGGTCACATAGTACACTAGTGCTCGTGAGTCCAGATGTGGAAACAGCTGCTGTGTCCTGTCCTTACATTACACTGAATCATTTTTGAAGAAGCATTATATTTTCAAACACATCTACACCACATCAACAAATTTTGGGAATACGACAAATTATCAAGACCTAAATGTATGTCCAACCCTGTACCGTCGTATTTGGCGAAAAAATAACGTCATTTTCTTTAGTATCATATGTATTTTACAAAGAACGGTCTTTACGAACGATGCTGTATAAACGAAAAAAATATGGATCAGCATGCAAGTTAAGTATCTCACTAGGAACACACAACAAGTACTTACTTTTTTTAAGCAGCTTCTTTATTCGCCAATATTATTCTGGCTCCCTACTTTTGATGTCAGACCACCGCTTCCTCAATTGTTCTTTAGAACGTTTAGTGCAAAATTTAGCTTCTAGAGCGGTGACAACTGAGGACATTATTTTGTCCTTACGCATATTCGGTCGTGTGTACGGTCCTTTTTTCCCATCGTAGTCCTCCCTTCTCAATATGGACACCATCTCCACCATCTCTTCAAAAGCCATGTTGGTGGCCTTATATCTCCTCCGGGATGTGGATGGTTGTGGCTCCGGGCTTTCCTCCGCGCTACTTCCAGTTAATCTCTCCGCCATCTTTATCTACTCCCACTGCGCAACGAAGAGTGAAGGGGCGGGGTCAAATCGTACTAAAGAACGTCAGGGGTGGCCGATGCTTGCGGAGCATGACACATGCGCAGTGTATGTAAAGCTATTACGATGGCCTACGTATGTCCATGCAGAAGTAGCGAGCGTCAGAAACGAAGGTAAGATTGAACGTGGGGGTGTCTGTGTGTGTGTGTATATGTGTCCCCTAGATTCTTCACAAAATAATCCTGGGAGTTCTGACTGACATTACAGTTTTGATCTTGTGTCTTGTCTTTCAGCAAAAATGAATCCCTTTAAAGAGGCTGATTTTTTGTCCAGATTTATTGATTTATATCAGGAAAACAAAAACCTGTGCGAGGTCAAACACCCACTATATTTCAATTGAGCTGTAAGGAAGGCAACACTGGACACACTTTTAGAATTTGTGAAGACTCGAGTCCCCCAGGCAGACCTCAAGTTTGTGGACAAGAAAATAGGTATCTTGCGAAACATGTAAAAGCGGGAACACAATAAAATCCAGGAGTCGCTCAGATCCGGAGCAGCAGCCGACCAAGTTTATGTATCCAAGTTGTGGTACTACCACAAAATGCGATTCCTGGATGACCAAACAGAAGCCAGGCAATTACTTTCGACCCTTCCTCCCACCTTTCCCTCCAGCCGACCCTCCAGCCTTCCCCCCACTCTTCCCTCCAGCCTTCCATCCACCTCCACCCCAGCTGAGGAGTCCCAGGAAGAACTGGGCCTTTTCATGCTTGATGAAGTGGATGCGCCCAGCTTCAGCCAGGTATCCTTTTTTGTGGAATTTGTGATTGTGTAAATGTTATTAATGATGTTAACGTCTCAAATTTTTAAGTGCTTCATAAAAAATGACTTCATCACAAATATTAATATGTAGACATATCACTAGACAGTAGTGGCCAAAAATATACTTCTGCATAGATGTGCGCAGCCTCTTGCATTAGGGTGTGCACCCCAAAGCTCAAATACATATGCATGTGTGTGTCAGTAGGGCAGTGGACAGTGTCAGTAGTTTTATTTTATTTTTTTATAAATTATTTTATTTTGTAACATTTTTTTGGGGATGAAAGATCAGTAGTCTAAACAGGGGGGAATATGCACCACACAAGGTGATTAGGGTGTGCCCAGGCACACCTGGCACACCCTGTGCGCACGCCTATGTACTTCAGATATTGTTGATCAGCTGGAATAATGGTGGGGTCAAATAGATAGCCTTTACTATTTGTTTAGAATTCAATTTGCAAGTCATGAGCTGAAAATTGTGTGTGATTGCGTAACCCAAAATTACAACTATGTCCCTTTTTTTGACACAGGGTGACCTCAGCCAGGAGGAGGCCTTGACCAGTGGGAGAGAGGAGGAGGCCTTGCCCAGTGGGAGAGAGGAGGAGGCCTTGCCCAGTAGGAGAGAGGAGGAGGCTGTGTCTGGGCCCAGTAGAAGCCGCACGGAGTGTCAGGTGCCTCCCCTCTGCATTACCACCAAAAGGCCCAGAAGAATGACACAAACTGAGGAGGAATCCCTAGCCCTCATTCGTGAAGCCAGCAAAATAATAAG
The DNA here is from genome assembly GCA_037952835.1 of Lithobates septentrionalis. Taxonomy (NCBI): domain Eukaryota; kingdom Metazoa; phylum Chordata; class Amphibia; order Anura; family Ranidae; genus Lithobates; species Lithobates septentrionalis. The sequence continues at coordinate 14,027,068 of JBBDGP010000509.1, read as the reverse complement.
GACACCACCCAATGCAGAGGAGGCGTATGGGACATATATGGCCAGCAGATTGCTGGAGCTGGAAAAGGGGCAACGCCTCCTCTGTGAGGGTCTGATTTGGCAGGCTTATCAGAAGGGCTTGAGAGGGCAGCTTACTGCTACAACCTATCTAGCAGATGAAGCCACTCCTCCTCCTCCTCCTGCCCCAAGTACACCACCAGAGGCACAGCCTCCAAGGAAGGCTGCAGAGAAGCGTGGAGGGAAGGCTGCAGAGAAGTGTGCAGGAAAGGCTCCACGGAAGACTCGAAAGTGATTGCCTGATTTCTGTCTGGTCTGACTGTGCTCCCTGTGCTCCCTAGTCACAAGATAACAATTTTCTTGTCCTAAAACTTATTGTGTGTCCTGGAGGACGAAAGGCTTCACAGATTCCAAAAGTGTCTCCAGTGTTGCCTTCCTAATGTTTTGTTAACCAAAATAAATGGATTTTTTAGTTACCTTACATTATTGACTATGTGTTTTGATTCCGAAACGACATTTTGTTTGGGAGTAGGCAGGTACAGGTCAAAAAGACTATGGGGTTGATTTAATAAAAGCAAATAGACTGTGCACTTTGCAGAGTGCAGTTGCCCTCTGCAAGTGCAATTGCTCCAGAGCTTAGTAAATGAGGTAAGGCTTGACTTTGCAAAGAGTACCCAATCCTGTGCAAGAAAAAAATTCAAAAAACAGAATTTTTGCTTGCACATGATTGGATGATGGAAGTCAGCAGAGCTTCTGCTCATTTACTAAGCTCTGGAGAAACTGCTCTTGCAGAGGGCAACTGCACTTTGCAAAGTGCACAGTATTTTTCCCTTTAGTAAATCAACCCCTATGTGTGTTTGTTCCAAAAGGCTAAATCATTTAGAAAATCAAGTGCAAAGTACTAGTGAAAAGTGCACTTTAGAAATTGCACTGCAAGTGCACTTGTTGGAAGTGCAGTCGCTGTAAATCTGAAATGAGGGGAAGCTCTGCTGATTTTATCATACAATCATGTGCAAGAAAAAGGTTTGAATTTTTTTTTGTGGTTCCTTGCATGTGCCCCTCGGATCCACAACGAAGACACTTCAAAATGCTCTTTCTGTGCAATTCCAAGTACAATTTGCAAAAATTAATTTGACTTGGGAAAATAAACCCCCCTATGTATAATTAACAAAGGACACCAACCTCATTAAGGTTCATTAAAACAACACAAAATATTAAGGTTATTGTGGTAACTTGAAACTACAAAAATAAAATTAAAAAAAAAAAAATTTGTATAATTTAGCACACATTGTAAAATAGATAGTATTTAAATCTAAAAAAAAAAAAAAAAAAGATGAGTCCAAAATCTAATTTAATACTTTATTTATGGAGATCTGGCTTTTAAAAAATATCTTATTAGTCATGGCATGAGGATAAATCATGAAGAAAGTAGTTTGTGAGAACTCTGTGTGAATATAAAGCAGCAAAACAACTTCATTCCTCTCGCATTATAAAGAAAAAAAGCACTGTATTAAAAGATCACAGAAGAGGAATGTGCTAGCTTCAATACGAAGGCTAGTTTTACCAGACCAAGCGCTTCCGTCTTGTAATTGCTTCAGAGCATGCGTCAGTTTGAGTTCGTCGGACTAGCACACAGACGACCGGATTGTCCGCTAGAAAGAAGAGTCCGTCGGATAGATTTAAAACATGTTTCAAATCTAAGTCCGTCCAACTTTTGAGCAAACAAAGTCCGCTGGAGCCCACACACAATCGAATTGTCCGACGAAATCCCGTCCGCCGGGCAAAGTCTGCCGTAAAGTCCGCTTGTGTGTACGCGGCATAAGACTGGGCTGCCATTAAAGTTCATGTGTGTGTAAAGGCAGGCGTCCGAATACTTTTGGCTAACTAGTGTATCTGGAAAAGACTTACGATGGTGGTGGAACTCTCCTACACATAAATATTACATTTAGACATAGCTATGGGATCTGGGAGATAAGACAACTTCTCTACATGAAGCAACATGGTTGGGATTTGAACCCAGACACTCAGGGATACTAAGCAGAAGTTCTAACCTCTAAGCCTTGGGGCTGCCACATGTGAAAGCCTCCTACACATAACTACACATAAATACACATATAAACACATAAATACTGCATTTCTTTGGACATACAGGTGATGGAATTACATTACTCAAGAGTTATTCTTCTTGATTTATTCTGTGATATTTGGTGTTTTTTTGTGGGTGAGAGTAGAATATTACCCGCAAATTTTTGGGAATTACATTTTGCTTTCTGATGTTGGTACACATATCACATTTTTTGGGCTCAAATTATGAATATTTGGAAATAATAATAAAAAAAACAAAAAATGGTGATTCATTTTAAATTTGCATCAGCAATGGTATTGTTTGTGGATTATAAAGACACCTATGTGAGTTTGGGTAAAGATTGTTGTGAGATGGAGAGTAACAAGTGAAAGTGACAGAGAAAAATATATTTTAACAAAACATTCCACATTCTAGCATTCTTAAAAACAAAATATTTTAAGTAGAAGCAACAATGTTGCAAAGGAAAAGTTATTTCAGAGAAAGATACATTTCATCTCAACATTAAAATTTTTTTTGTGAAAGTTAGAATTGTTCCATTAGCATCAATGGCTGAAACTTGATTTGGACTAGAATAGAGCAGATTTTCACTTCAAAAAAATGCTCTCTAATTAGCTCTCATTTTGGTATTTACTATAGCGCCGGGTAAAAAAAGACACTTGAGTTAAAATGAGAGTTATTTTCAGGTCTGAGCATGCTCAGTTGTGTTGGCACCTAGTTGTCCAAAATGGGGAATTTTTCACTTCTCAGACTTTTAAAGATATTTCAGTGTAGAAATCACTTTTTCACACAGTTTAAAAGCAGATTATCTTTAAATAATATACTGCATATTTCAGTACCATTTAGGCAATTTTATCATGCTCCAAACATTATTTCCATGTGCACTATCCAGGTTTTAGTAGAGTAAGGGTTTGGGCGCTCTTTGGTTTCAGGGAACTATAGTAAATTTGATTTTGGAAGTATTTTCTCACCAGCGCTATAGTAAATACCATTTTAGCACTAATTAGGGATAATTAGTGGCAATTAGTGCTGATTAGCGCCACAGCTCTATAGTAAATGACCCCCTGTATGTACCTGATGCCAGTCTATAGCACACATACAGTACATCTGATTGCAGTGTAATTGTAAGGTTTTACATGGTTTAATATAGTCGACTGCTTTGCGCAATTAACCTTTTTCCTGATACTGTTCTTTGAGTAGTGCTTTATGGCATTGGAAGGAATCGCATCCTGGTACATGTGAATGTTGGTGACAAGATACACAGTGGGTCCAACCAAAAAAAGTGCAGAGAGATTTAACTAGTAGTAGAAGGTTCATCCATTGTGGTGAGTGTAAATCCATGTGGCGTCATCTGGACCTCCTGAAAGTGGTCAGGTGTTTATCTGCTACTAATGGCACCAGCACCTGTTCACCTACCTTTTGTTTTTTAAGCAACTATTATTTGAATTCGACTTATTGATACATTGGACATAAGTTGTTTTTTTTTTTTTTTCTAGTGTTGTTTATTTATTCATTTTGTGCACTTTGAAATGTGGCAAACAGTTTAGTAAGGTTGATTCCCATTTTTGGCAGTGCGGTCTTCATATATACACATTTATAGGGTTCACGAACATGGAAGTCAGACACATTTTAAAGACTGCAGCAGCCATAATCACATTCATCTGTGCACTCTTTTTTGGTTTTGTCTTTGTCTGTGGTGCATAGTTTTCATTGTTATTTATTCACAGTTCTTCCAGAGAACAAATCTTCAAAAGACAGAGAACAATCTCCCAGCTGGAGATGTAAATAGCATGTTAACACAAGACATACAGATGTTACACAATAGGTTTTCTAAATACAAAATTTACATGCAATACATCTGCTCACTCAAAACCAAATGTCCAATAAATAAAATGGATGTCTCACTTTCCCTCTCAGATTTAATACAGCGTTAAATTTAAAGCACGAGCACTGACACTCCAACTTACTCCTTCCACTGATGTGTTTCACCTCTAATGGAGCTTAATCATAGAGCTAGAGGAAGAAGGAAAGATAGGAGCATATATGCAAATACTAAAAAAAATCAATCAGTCATGAGACATGACGTGAGCAAGTAAGCCTTATCCTTTTCTATGATGGCAATCTCAATACAAAGGTATGGTATTATCAAAAAAATGAGATGGTGGTCCTGGTGTAAAGAGCTACAGCAGGTCTTTTCTATTTACTCCAGTTTACACATTATTTTTTTTTATAAATAGGAGGAAAACTATAAAGTGAAGTAGGGAAGAATGTGACATTCATCTGTACTTATTCTAATCATAGAGTGCCTTCTATTAATTTAAAGGAATGCAAGGTTTTTTATGAAGACAGGAGGTGCAAGAGTGAGTGACCCACAGTGATCAATTTGGTGGTGACTGGAGACTTCTGCTTGAGTTAAAGTTAGAAATGTAACAAGTACTGCAGTAGCCAGGGAAACATAATTGATGGCCATATTACTTCAACGTGAAGCAGAAACAGAGAGGTGTATGTACTGCAGGTCCTCAAGTACAGCTTCCTCTCCAACAGGCCTTTAGAAGAACAATGAGCAACACTCAAGGGGATTTTCTGATGGAAAAAGTATGAAGAAATTAGACAACAGAACAGGAGTGTCTAGGCACAGCCACATGCCAGAAAGTGTTCTTATTTTTCAGGAGGAATTAAGGGTAAAATTAGATTTTTTTTTCTTATACTGATTAGGTACAATTAAAATTTTTAGAGGTTCCCAAAAGATAAAAAAAGTTTTACTTTTTGAGAATTGATCCTCTTTAGCCCCGTTTATACACATTGGTTCTCTCTCAGGACCCTTACCTTATGCGCACCTCCTGGGGCATGCAGCAGCACAATATATAACTAACTGAGTCTGCCAGACACAGCCAATTAACAATCACGATACTGGGCCGCTGTGAGTGGCCCTGGTACCATATGATCTGCCCCAAAGTACCCCCCGTGTAAGGACACATGGCCTGGCATGGTTCAGGAGGGGGGCTGCTTGTTTTCCCCCCCTTTCCTGACCTGGCAGGCTGCATGCTCGGATAAGGGTCTGGTATAGATTTTGGGGGAGACCCTCATTTAAAAAGAAAATTTGCAAGGGGGTTCCTCTCAAAATCTATACTAGAACCGAAGGGCCTGGTATGGATTGGGGGGACTGCATGCCTCTTTATCTCTAAACTTTTCATTTCTGGCAATTCTTTTTTTTTTACATTCAGCTGTCAGCAGGGAACCCCACTGACATCTGATGACTCATTTGTTGCTAAGGATGCAGCAGCCGGCCGCTAATTAACAATCATGACAGTTACTGGTTGGTAAGGGCACCGGCAGCCACCTGCTCCTTAACAAAGCAGTATTTACTACTGTAAATAAACGTGCCAGCTACCATCAGAAATTAAATTACCGCATATTTTCACTACGAAAATACCACATGACTTCATAAAATAGCTCATGTGATATTTTAGTAGTGTTTTTTGTGAATGCCAAAATACAAAAAACTTTTTGAAAAACGCTGAGTAGTTTACTGCATTTTTTAAGGTGCTGCATATCGCTTTGTGAAGGGAGCCCATTGTCTCTGATCACCACCACACATGTCATATTGTCCCTAATCACCGTCACACCAGTCGTATTGTTCCTGATCACCACCACACCAGTTACTGTGTCCCCTATCGCTGCCACATCAGTTACTGTGCCCTGATCACCGTCAAACCAGTTACAGTGTCCACAATCACCGCCACACCTGTCCTAGTATCCATGATCTTTTCCACACCAGTCATATTGTTCCTGATCATCACCATACCAGTCATATTGTCCCTGATCACCACCACAGCAGTTACAGTGTCCTTGATCACCACCACACCAGTTACAGTGTCCATGATCACCGCCACACTGGTTACAGTGTCCCTGATCACCACCACACCAGTGCATTGTGGCCTCTGCCTGCCACCTGTACTAACCCTGGCCTGTTTATTGACCACATGCATGCCTGCTGCCTGAACCAATCCTATGCCTGTTTGCTGACCATGTCTCTACCTGTGACCTGAACTGACCCCTCTCTCGAATCGCGCTGACTACATTCCTGCAAGACACCAGGCCAATGGACATGGCATTCCTGTGGGTAGCCATGTATCAGTAGGCTAGGCTTGCTTGACTTATAGGAATTGGGACTGCTATAGATGATGCTACGCTAATCTATGTTCCCTGTTCACTTGTATAAAGGTGACCATTACAGTACATTCGCTTTGACACATTTGGTTGATTTGTGTGATACACAAGATACAATGTCTGGCACATACACAGTCCAGACAGTAGAAAAATCTCACACGTATGGTATTGCCAGGAGGAGTAGCAGAATGCATTTTGGAATGTAATTCTAAGTGTGTCCATGCTGTGTTTGAGAAATATCTTATTGAACTGACAACTTTGTGTAAAAAAAAAAAAAAAAAATTACTTCCGCATACTCCAAAAACTTGTGGAAATAAAATGAAATCTTCAAAAGATTCACCTCTTAAGCTCTTCCTGCCCATGCTATAGCCGAAAGAGGGCTACAGCATGGACCTAAATTGCGGGGCATGCGTGGCGCACTCTGTGATCGACAAGTCTTTGAGACTCGGCTGATCAGAGATCGGAGTAAGGGGCTGATCCCAACCCCTTACCATGTGATCAGCTGTCAGACAATGACAGTCGATCACGTAATATAAACAGAGCCATTAATTATCAATTTTTTTTCTCACACTGACACGTGGACATTGGTCCCGATCACAGAGAGCCACTGCCGACTCACAATTCAATGTGTGACAGCACTGAAAGCTGAAAATTAGCCTGGGCAGGAAGGTAGTTTAAGTGCCCAGTAGGCAAGTTGTTACAAAATACCTTGGGGTGTTCACTTTCCAAAATGTTGTCATTTTGTGGATGTTTCTACTGGGCTGATGCTCCAGGGTCTCCAAAAATGTGCTGAGTTTTCAGGAAATTAGATAATTTATGTTTCTAGAATGCCTGAAGGTGCTTCCCTAGATTTTGGGCCCCTCTATATGGCTAGGCTGTGAAAAAGTCTCACATGTGAGATATTACCATACTAGGGACAAGTAGCAGAATGTGTTTCGGGGTGTAATTCTATGTATGCCTATTATATGTGTTAGAAATAACTTAATAATTGACAACTTTCTGTAAAAAATACATTTTTTTGTCTTTCCTGCATTTTACAAAAACTTGTGTAGAAAAATGACATTTTCAAAAGACTCACTAAGGTGACTATTTAACTGGTTGCAGGGCTCAGTGTGAGCGTGCTCAGTTTGAAGCAGTGGAGCTTGGTGTAAGTGGAACTGAATTAAGTGGGAGTTAAACACATGAGTTAGAGTATACAAGTCTTGGTGTTTGGTTGCTGTCTGCTGTCTGCTGTCTGTTGCTGTCTGCTGTCTGTTGCTGTTTGCTGGGGTGCTTTTTGGGGGCTTTTCCATTGACTTTTGCTGTCACTTTTTAAATAGCTCTTTTTTTTTTTTTTTTGGTTTCATCAGTCTATCAATTAAGGGGTGTGGTTAATTGCTCACAGGTGACTATTTAACTGGTTGCAGGGCTCAGTGTGAGTGTGCTCAGTTTGAAGCAGTGGAGCTTGGTGTAAGTGGAACTGAATTAAGTGGGAGTTAAACACATGAGTTAGAGTATACAAGTCTTGGTGTTTGGTTGCTGTCTGCTGTCTGCTGTCTGTTGCTGTCTGCTGTCTGTTGCTGTCTGCTGTCTGTTGCTGTTTGCTGGGGTGCTTTTTGGGGGCTTTTCCATTGACTTTTGCTGTCACTTTTTAAATAGCTCTTTTTTTTTTTTTTGGTTTCATCAGTCTATCAATTAAGGGGTGTGGTTAATTGCTCACAGGTGACTATTTAACTGGTTGCAGGGCTCAGTGTGAGCGTGCTCAGTTTGAAGCAGTGGAGCTTGGTGTAAGTGGAGCTGGATTAAGTGGGAGTTAAACACAAGAGTTTAAAACAGGAGGTTATAACAGGGGTCATAGTACCTGTGTAGTGTGAGTATCTGAGTGTTGTCTGAGTAGTGTGTGTGGATCGTTAGTACTGTGTATTGTGTACCTGTGTATTGTCTTGTTGTGTACCTGTGTATTGTCTTGAGTATTAGTGCCAGGAAGCTAGCTGTTAGGTAATTTGGACAGGGTAAAATTCCCCAATCCTCACTAAATTTAATAGGTACGATGCCCGGCGGGTGTGGAGAGGCGGCTCTTTGTACATCTTGCCGCATGTATGCGTTCCTTGATCATCCGATCGAGGGCGAATACTGCTGTGCAAAATGTAAGCACATTGTTTCCCTGGAAGCCCAGGTTCTGAATCTAGGGAAGCAACTGTCAGCACTGAGAAGTCCCTCCATACTAAAGGTGAGCCAGGAACGTACATGGCAGGTGCCGGCAGGGGCCAGCACAGAGGCGGGTGGAGACAAAGAGGTGCAGGCACTAGCAAAGAGTAGATGGGTGACAGTCAGGAAGGGTAGAGGGGGAAGTGCCAGAGAGGCCGTTCCAGGACTGGAGCATCCCAATAAGTACGCTCCATTGAGTGACATTGGTGAAACCAGTCAGGGACCAGCACTGTTGGAGATGAGGGACTCTCCTAGCTGCCAGGGGAAGAACTCCTCCAGTGAGAGTGGGGGGGCAGCAAAGGGAAAGGAAAGACAGATTCTGGTGGTAGGAGACTCAATTCTTAGAAGGACAGAGAGGGCAATCTGTAACCAAGACCTGAAGCGCCGAACAGTATGTTGTCTACCGGGCGCTCGGGTTCGGCACATCACGGATCTTGTGGACAGATTACTGGGAGGGGCTGGGGAAGACCCGGCTGTCATGGTGCACGTTGGCACCAATGACAAAGTCAGAGGCAGATGGAGTGTCCTAAAGAACGATTTTAGGGACTTAGGAGCTAAATTGAGGAAAAGGACCTCCAAGGTAGTGTTCTCAGGAATACTACCGGTACATCGAGCCACACCAGAAAGGCAGAGGGAGATTAGGGAAGTAAACAAGTGGCTGAAGAGCTGGTGTAGTAAGGAGGGGTTTGGGTTCCTGGAGGACTGGGCCGACTTCTCAGTCGGTAACCGGTACTATAGAAGGGACGGACTGCACCTAAATGAGGAGGGTGCAGATCTGCTGGGAATGAAGATGGCCAAAAAGTTAGAGGGGTTTTTAAACTAGGCGATGGGGGGGAGGGTCCAGAGACAGTGATAGCCAGCGCGGAAGATATTCCAGAGGGTAGTATTGGGGGCATTAGTGGTAGGTTAACCAAAGCACAAAAACACAAGGTGAGTATAGTAGCAAGTCCTAGTTGCAATCTTGAAACACCCAATACGAGGACAATATGCGACCAGTCTAAACTATGTGGCATGTTCACCAATGCCAGGAGCATGGCGGACAAGATGGGTGAACTAGAGATACGGTTGTACAAGGAGGATTTGGATTTTGTGGGAATTTCAGAGACCTGGTTCAACAGCTCTCATGATTGGCTGGCAAACATTCAAGGGTATACCCTATACCGCAAGGATAGAGAAGGTAAAAAAGGGGGAGGGGTATGCCTATTTATCAAGAATAATGTACAAGTGAGTGTGAGAGATGACATCACTGAGGGGGCTAGGGAGGAGGTGGAATCTTTATGGGTAGAGCTCCAAAGGGATGAAGCTAAGGGGAAAATAATACTGGGAGTATGCTATAGGCCCCCAAACCTGAGGGAGGAAGTGGAGACGGATCTCCTATCACAAATTGGATTAGCAGCAAGGATGGGAAGTGTTATCATAATGGGGGATTTTAATTATCCAGACATAGACTGGGCGGAGGGAACCGCGCATTCATTTAAGGCTCGCCAGTTCCTTAGTGTTTTGCAGGACAATTTTATGGGTCAGATGGTAGACGCACCAACTAGAAATAAAACATTACTAGACCTACTGATTACCAATAATACAGACCTGATAACAGATGTGGTAATACGGGGCAATTTAGGTAACAGCGATCACAGGTCAATTAGTTTCAGTATAAATCACACAAATAGGAAACATGAAGGGAACACAAAGACACTGAATTTCAAAAGAGCCAACTTCCCTAAACTACAAACCTTGCTAAAAGGCATAAATTGGGATAAAATATTAGGAACAAAGAATACGGAGGAGAGATGGGTTTGCTTTAAGAGCATATTAAATAAGGGCACTAGCCAATGTATCCCATTGGGTAATAAATTTAAAAGAGCGAAAAAACATCCTGGATGGCTTAACTCCGATGTAAAAATGCATATAAAAGCAAAGGAGAAGGCCTTCAAAAAATACAAGGTTGAGGGATCATCCTCAGCATTCAGTATTTATAAAGAATGCAATAAGAAATGTAAGGGTGCAATTAGGATGGCTAAGATAGAACATGAAAGACACATAGCGGAGGAGAGCAAAAGAAATCCCAAGAAATTCTTTAAGTATGTAAACAGTAAAAAAGGGAGGACAGACCATATTGGCCCCATAAAGAATGAGGAAGGACATCTGGTTACAAAGGATGGGGAGATGGCAAAGGTATTGAATTTATTCTTCTCCTCAGTCTTCACAAGTGAATCGGGGGGCTTCAGTAACCAAAACTGCAGTGTTTATCCTCATGACACATCACAGGAAGCACCTCCATGGTTAACAGAGGACGGAATTAAAATTAGACTTGAGAAACTTAACATTAATAAATCACCGGGACCAGATGGCTTGCATCCGAGGGTACTTAGGGAACTCAGTCAGGTGATTGCCAGACCGTTGTTCCTAATATTTACAGACAGTCTATTGACTGGAATGGTACCAGCTGATTGGAGAAAAGCCAATGTAGCACCAATATTTAAAAAGGGCCCAAAAAACATCCCTGGGAATTACAGACCAGTTAGCCTAACATCAATAGTATGTAAACTCTTGGAGGGGATGATAAGGGACTATATACAAGATTTTAGTAATAAGAATGATTTCATTAGCAGTAATCAGCATGGATTCATGAAGAATCGTTCTTGCCAAACCAATCTATTAACCTTCTATGAGGAGGTGAGCTGCCATCTAGATAAAGGAAGGCCCGTAGACGTGGTGTATCTGGATTTTGCAAAAGCATTTGACACAGTTCCCCATAAACGTTTACTATACAAAATAAGGTGCGTTGGCATGGACCATAGGGTGAGTACATGGATTGAAAACTGGCTACAAGGGCGTGTTCAGAGGGTGGTGATAAATGGGGAGTACTCAGAATGGTCAGGGGTGGGTAGTGGGGTTCCCCAGGGTTCTGTGCTGGGACCAATCCTATTTAATTTGTTCATAAACGACCTGGAGGATGGGATAAAGAGTTCAATCTCTGTATTTGCAGACGATACTAAGCTAAGCAGGGCAATAACTTCTCTGCAGGATGTGGAAATCTTGCAAAAAGACCTGAACAAATTAATGGGGTGGGCGACTACATGGCAAATGAGGTTCAATGTAGAAAAATGTAAAATAATGCATTTGGGTGGCAAAAATATGAATGCAATCTATACACTGGGGGGAGAACCTCTGGGGGAATCTAGGATGGAAAAGGACCTGGGGGTCCTAGTGGATGATAGGCTCAGCAATGGCATGCAATGCCAAGCTGCTGCTAATAAAGCAAACAGAATATTGGCATGCATTAAAAGGGGGATCAACTGCAGAGATAAAACGATAATTCTCCCGCTCTACAAGACTCTGGTCCGGCCGCACCTGGAGTATGCTGTCCAGTTCTGGGCACCAGTCCTCAGGAGGGACGTACTGGAAATGGAGCGAGTACAAAGAAGGGCAACACAGCTAATAAAGGGTCTGGAGGATCTTAGTTATGAGGAAAGGTTGCAAGCACTGAACTTATTCTCTCTGGAGAAGAGACGCTTGAGAGGGGATATGATTTCAATTTACAAATACTGTACTGGTGACCCCACAATAGGGATAAAACTTTTTCGCAGAAGAGAGTTTAATAAGACTCGTGGCCACTCATTACAATTAGAAGAAAAGAGGTTTAACCTTAAACTACGTAGAGGGTTCTTTACTGTAAGAATGGTAAGGATGTGGAATTCCCTTCCACAGGCGGTGGTCTCAGCGGGGAGCATTGATAGCTTCAAGAAACTATTAGATAATCACCTGAATGACCGCAATATACAGGGATATGTAATGTAATACTGACACATTATCACACACATAGGTTGGACTTGATGGACTTGTGTCTTTTTTCAACCTCACCTACTATGTAACTATGCCTTTCAAAAAAACACTTTGGAGTGTTTTATTTCCAAAATTGGGTCATTTTGTAGGTGTTTAAACTGCCCTGGTGCTCCAGGACCTTCAAAAATGTAATAAATAGTTAGGAAATGTTTTGTGTAATTTATTCATAATTTATGCTCCTTGAAAGCCCAAAGGTGCTTCTTGGGTTTTGGGCTCCTCTATGCATCTAGGCTGTGAAAAGTTCCACATGTGTGCTATCCCTATGCTTGGGAGGCATAGAAAATGTGTTTTGGGGTATAATTCTAATGCCGCGTACACACGGTCGGACTTTTCGTCTACAAAAGTCCAACGGACGCTGACGGACTAAAGCTGGCTGGTAATCCGATCGTGTGTGGGCTTCTCCGGACTTTCAACATACTTTTTTAGCCTCAAATCCGACGTACTTTAGATTTGAAACATGCTTCAAATCTTTACTTCGTAACTACGACGGACCCCGAAATCCGCTCGTCTGTGTGCTAGTCCGACGGACAAAAAGCCACGCTAGGGCACCTATTGGCTACTGGCTATGAACTTCCTTATTTTAGTCCGGTGTACGTCATCACGTAAGAATTCGATGGACTTTTGTGTGATCGTGTGTAGGCAAGTCTGTTCGTTAGAAAGTCCGCCGCAAGTCCGTCGAAAGTCCGCCGAAAGTCTGCCGGAAGTCTGTCGGACAGGCTGTCTGACTTTTGTAGACGAAAAGTCCGACCGTGTGTACGCGGCATAAGTATGCTGATACTGTATGTGAGAAATAACTTGTTAAATTGGCAACTGGGCACATTGTATTTAATTTCTTACTTTTCCAAAAAATTGTGACAAAAAAACTACAACTTCAAAAACACAAAATTTCAAGGTAGGGTCATTTGAGATGTATTTTCACTGTCCTGGCATTTTATGGCCTCATGTAATGAGATACATTAGTCAGTCAATACATCAGGACTGATCAATTTACACATTTATATAACATAGTTTGTAGACTTTAAAACTTTCACACAGACAAAATAATATACACTGATTTGTTTTTTTTGTTTTTTTCACCAAAGAAATGTAGCAGAATGCATTTTGGCCTAAATTTATGAAGAAAGTATTTATGTGCAAAATCGTAAAGCAGAAAACTGTATTTTTGTTTTCAGCATTTTCTGTATTTTCCCATTTATATAAAATAACCCAGCAGTGATGATTAAATACCACCAAAATAAAGCTCTATCTGTCTCAAAAAATGATACAAATTTCATTTGGGTACTGATTTGTAGACTGAGTGATTGTCAATCAAAGTGTTACAGCGCTAAAATCTGAAAATTGGCATGGACATTAGGGGGGGGGGGGGGGTGAAAGTGTTCAGTATTGATGTGGTTAAATATAGATTCAGATATTCCTCTCTGAAGTATTGCTGTATGCCAGTTTTAACATTGCATAATTTGTCTGAAACATTTTGGAGAAATGAAGAGAAAGTATTTAAATATTAGCAAAATCTGACCACAAAGTATGTATTTCCATATATTTCTTTGTGACACCAATTTAGTTTGAGTGGAGAAATGTCCTAAAGCAGATACATCTAGATAAAACTGTTTCAATTAATACTTTCCATGAAAAACGTGTGAAATATTAAAGTAGGCATTTTATAAATTAGACATAACATGAAAACACCAAAAAAGATTGCTGACTTTAAGCATCATCAGACAAATTTTATTTTTTGAATAAATGACTGCTATAAATTGTAACCACCAGATGGAGCTAATTCTCTTTATTGCCTTATGAATGTAATAACGTCTGTACTGTCAATAGTAATTACTGAAATTAGGACCATCAGTGTAGATATATACAAAATCCACCTAGTATTTCATGCTTTTATGACTGCATAGTGCATAGCAATCACCTCAAAAGAATCAATGAATATTTAAATTAAAAACATAGTGGCATAACACTTAAAAAATGAGAGGCTGTGTTCATATTTCATGCCTATGATTTTAGGTGGTATAAGTAAACTGGTACCAGAAGTTTTTTTTTTTTTAATACAAACATATGATGGTGTAATTCAATCCGCATTTACAGATGTAAAAAGCACACTTCTTTTTGTGTAATACACTAAAAACACATTAAGCATACTCCTAAAAAATACTTACAAACATAGAAGTCACAGCACTTTTAATGCTCAACTCCGGTTTATTAGCAACCCCCTACCTCCCCACCCTAATTAACTGCTGGTATGAAAAAAACATATTTAAATGCCCATTTTACTTACCTAAAGCCATGATCAAGTGAGGATTGTACTTTTTTCTTTTGTTACTTCTTTGGGTGATTCTTTGGGTATCCACATCTTTGCCTGCATAATGTGGACATTCCCATTGGTGGTAACACATCCAGCAGTTGGGTTATCTCTCTTAGGCTTCGGAGGCTGGAGAGCTCATGTGGGTGGGGTAGGTGAGGGGGCCAATCCCTGAGAAGATAATGAGTAGGAAATAATGTCTGGTGCCCAGGGCAGGTAAATGAGCTTGGCTCATGGGAGAAACTGTGATTTTGATCCATTACAATTCAGTATGGCTAAGGAAGAGGTGTTTGCAATCAATACTGAGGAGTAAGATAATAAGTGCACAATGCACAATTTAAATTTCATCTTTGCTTGGTGTTTATCTCTAAAGGGACATTCAGTTCTATGGGTTCACTCAGCCTGAGGCCAGCATTCAGTTACGGATACCAACAGGTAGTAGTCTCTCTCTGAACATGCGTGGCTCCCAGTAGATAGCACCCAATATGTTTTAAAGTATAAGAGACCTTTTTCATTGGTGGGAGCCACCTCCATTAGTGTCAGGAACCATGAATCAGACTCAGACAAAAGTGCAATAAAAATCGCACTATTTAATAATAATGGTAAAATGGTATAAACAGAGCAAACGTAGACAAAACATAGCCAGAGTTCGGTAAACGGAATGGATAGTCAGACAAGCCAGGACATCAGGGAGCCAGAGATCAGCATACTTCAGAACAAGCCATGAAATCAGGAAACTAGAGATCAGAGTAGTGGAACAGTAAACAGGATCAGGAACCAGAAGGGACGTAAAGCCAACCAATTCTTTAAACAAGAACACAGCAGAGAGTCTCTTGATATGTTGACCACGGCGAAGGCCAGAAGGACTCACGGACAGGATATCATCACCAGGTGAGTTACTGTGAAAAGATTAGAGCTGGCAATTAACCAACAGCTGAGCAGCCTGATCTGAGAAGGAAGAGCTGAGCCCAGCCCCGACAGTACCCCCTCCTCAACGACGCCTCCCGCTCAGAGGACCACCAGGTTTGAGGGGGAAACATCTATGGAAAGCACAGAGGAGAACAGGGGCATGTATATCTGAGGATAAGACTCAAGAGTGTTCCTATGGACCGTATCCTTTCCAATGAACCAGGTACTGTGTGTGCCCAAGAAACCTCAACAATGAACTGTACTTCATACTCCTCATGGTTCTCAACCTGTATTGGGTGAAGACATGGCGCCGAGGTGGTGAAGAGGTTGCAGACCAAAGGTTTTAATAAGGAGACATGGAATACATTTGAGACACGCATATTAGAAGGAAGGTCTAAAGCGTAAGCTACTGGGTTAATCCTGCAGAGAATACGGAAAGGGCCAATAAACCGAGGTGCCAACTTCAGTGAGGGAACATGGAGTCGGAGGTTGTAACATGACAGCCAGACCCTGTCCCCAACCTGGTAGGAAGGCGCAGGTAGGTGTCTGCGATAAGCATGGAGTCTGTACTTATCATTGGCATGTCACAAGGACTCCTGGACTTGTACCCAAGTGGAATGAAGACCACGGAGATGCTCCTCTAATGCAGAAATGCTCTAAGGAACAAATGAGTCAGGCAACATGGATGGTTGTAAACCATAGTTCGACATAAACGGGGACAATCGGGAAGCATAACTAGCGACACTATTGTGAGAAAACTCCGCCCAAGGTAAGAGGTCTGACCAGTTGTTATGATGGTCAGAAATATAGCAACGTAGAAACTGCTCCAAGAACTGGTTGGCTTGTTCTGCAGCCCCATTAGACTGTGGGTGATACGCAGAAGAGAAGGAAAGCTGAACTCCCAACTGTGCACAAAAGACTCACCAAAACCTGCATACAAACTGACTACCCCTGTCCGAGACGATAACCTTGGGTAACCCATGTAAATGAAAGATCACCAGGGGCAAAAATGGAAACCAGTTCTTTGGAAGTGGGCAACTTCTTAAGTGGAATGAAATGCGACATTTTTGAGAAAAGGTTTACTACCATAAGGATAACTGTGTTGCCCTGGGAGGTGGGTAATTCCACAATAAAATCCATAGACAGGTGTGTCCAAGGCCTCTCTCCATTAGGTATGAGTTGTAGAAGGCCCACTGGAAGGTGTCGTGGTGTTTTACTCATAGCACACACAGAACAAGCAGCTACGAAGGCAGCTACATCAGCTTGGAGACTAGGCCACCAGAATTGTTGGGAAATAGCCCAAATGAGTTGATTCTTCCCTGCGTGGCCAGCAGCCTTGGGAGAATGGTAAGTCTGGAGCACAGTGGTGCGAAAACTTTCAGGGACAAAACAGCGGTCACAAGGTTTCTCAGGAGGAGTATTTGTCTGAGTGGAAAGAATTTTGTTACCCAAAGGTGAAGTGAGACTGGTACGAACCGTAGCCAGAATACAATCAGAAGGTATCATGGGAACAGGAACCGACTCCATCTTGGAAGTGGAGGAAAACTGTTGTGACAATGCATCACTGATGCAGCTGTCAGGCTAGGAGCATATAACAGGTAACAGTTCAGGTGTTCTGATTATGCAAAGAGTTCAAAGAACAAGAGCACATACCATGAGCAGGTCTGAGCAGAGCAGGTCAGCTGGGACTTGTAGTTCACCGCTGTAGATGTAGGTAGATGTTTGCTGGACCTTGTAGTTCACCGCTGCAGATGAGGATAGATGTGTCTGGTGCTTGTAGTTCACCGCTGCAGGTGAGGATAGATGTCTGGTGCTTGTAGTTCACCGCTGCAGATGAAGATACTACAGTAGAATCAGGCAAAGCGTAGTCTAGGCAAGCTGGGTCATACACAGGAAGATCAGAGTCCAAACGGTACCGAATCAGAAGCAAGCAAACAGGGTCAAACGAGCCGGGTCATACATGAAATACACAGAGCAGATTTCAACTGGATCAAACACAAGGTAAACTCTAACACGAGCAATGATTGAATGCTGATACAAGTGATATAAAGGTGAGCTGGCCAATCATTGTTATTTCCCAGGCAAAGGCTGTGTCAGGTGAGTTGTGCTGGGTCCTAAAGGGATCCTAGTACTGACAGTACCCCCCCTTTCTCAAAGGGTTGCTCCTGCACCCCCAGGCTTACTTGGATAACGAAGATGGAACTTCTTCTTAAGTCGGTCAGCATGAAGATCATGAGCTGGGACCCAAGATCGATCCTCTGGGCCGAAACCTTTCCAATGAACGAGATATTGTAAGGAATTGCGCACTCGTCTGGAATCAAGAATAAATGCCACTTCATATTCCTGACTGTCCAACACATCCACAGGTTCTGGTTCATTTACTTGGAGGCTGGAATGAACAGGTTTCAACAATGAAACATGAAAGACATTTGGAATGCGCATGGATGGGGGGAGTTTTAATCTATAGGATACAGGATTAACAATCTCCGAAATTTCATAGGGCCCGATGAATTTTGGGCCAAGTTTTTTAGATGGAACATGCAGGGACAGATTCCTAGATGATAGCCACACTTTGTCACCAACTTTATATCCTGGTGCCTTTGAGCGCCTCTTGTCAGCCATTTTCTTAAAAGCCTGCACAGAGCGAGAAATAGCACGATTAACATCGGACCAGATTTTGGAGAAATTTTCAATTGTGGTGTTGGCATCTGGCACATCAGAGGGTGGCAGATCAAAGGAGCACACACGAGGATGCAACCCGTAAACACAAAAGAAAGGAGAGGTCCCTGTAGATGTGCTGGCACAATTATTAAAGGCAAACTCTGCCCATGGCAGGACGTTGACCCACTCCACCTCATCATTGGCCATCAGACAACGTACCATCTTCTCTAGAGTCTGATTAGTCCTTTTTGTTTGGCCATTTGTCTCAGGATGATATGCTGAAGAATATGATAACTTAATCCCCAGCTGAGAGCAAAGGGCCTTCCAAAACTGGGCTATAAACTGAGAGCCACGGTCTGAGACAATGTTAATTGGTGCCCCATGGAGCCTGAAAACATGTTTAATGAATAAAGATGCCAGTTCTTTAGCAGATGGAAGTTTCGGAAGCGGAACAAAGTGGGCCATTTTACTGAACCTGTCTACCACCACCCAGATTGTGGAACATCCCTGGGACGGAGGCAAGTCAGTGATAAAGTCCATAGATAAATGGGTCCAGGGACAGGTAGGTATTGGTAGAGGATGTAGGAGACCGGGCGGCTTAGAGGTACTGCTCTTGCTTCTGGCACAAACTTCACAGGCCTGGACGAAGGCTAACACATCCTGCCTAATCGATGGCCACCAGAGGTTGCGAGAGATAATCTCAAAAGTTTGTCTAAACCCCGGATATGCTGCAGGTTTTGATGCACGTACCTGCTGCAATACCTGCAAACGAAGCGCCAGGGGCACAAAAAGCATACCGGAGGGAGTGGAGGGAGGGGCTTCAGCCTGTGCAGGTAACAAGGCCTCAGAGATGTCAGTCTGGGTGAAAGCCAAAATCCTATCCTCAGAGATAATAGGTTGTGGAGGAAGCGGAGGAGGAGACTCTGATAAAAAGCTGTGAGACAAGGCATCAGCTTTAATGTTTTTTTGGTCCTGGTAAATATGAAATTGTGAAGTCAAATCTGCAGAAGAACAATGACCACCTGGCTTGACGTGAGTTTAGTCTTTTAGCAGAATGGATGTATTCAAGGTTTTTGTGGTTAGTCAGAACTATGAATGGATAGCGAGCTCCCTCCAGCCAATGTCTCCATTCCTCCAAAGCGAGCTTTATGGCTAGAAGTTCTCTGTTGCCTATATCATAATTGCGCTCTGCTGGGGAATATTTCCGAGACAAGAAGGCACAGGGGTGGATGGTAGCATTTACAGGATCCTTTTGTGACAAAAGCGCCCCCACCCCTACTTCAGATGCATCTACCTCCACAATAAAAGGTAGCTCAGGAACAGGACGGCATAGGATTGGTGCAGAGTTAAAGGCTTTCTTTAACTGAGTGAAGGCTGCCTGGGCTTCAGTAGTCCATTTAAAGGTAGTCGGAGTCTTCCTGGTGAGAGAGGTGATGGGATGTGCAATGGTGGCAAAGTTCTTAATGAATTTTCGATAGAAATTTGCAAAGCCCAGGAAGCGCTGAACTGCCTTCAGGTCTGAGGGTGTTGCCCAGTCTAAAATGGCTTGAATCTTGGCTGGATCCATGGTGAGGCCTGTGTCAGAAATTAGGTAGCCTAGGAAAGGTACTTTTTTAACATGGAAAGAACATTTTTCAGGCTTTACAAAAAGGTAGTGAGTCTTTAATCGGGCCAATACCGAGCAGACATGTTTCTGATGTGTTTCAAGATTGGTAGAATATATCAAAATGTTGTCTAAATATACAAGCATGAAGCGACCCAACATGTTACGGAAAATGTCATTCATAAAGTTCTGAAAGACAGCTGGTGCATTTCTGAGACCGAAAGGCATGACAAGACATTCGTAATGACCATCCTTGGTGTTAAAGGCTGTCTTCCACTCGTCGCCTGCACGTATGCGCACCAGATTATAGGCTCCCCTTAAGTCCAGTTTGGAGAAGATTTTGGCTCCCTGGATTTGAGAGAACAATTCTGTGATGAGAGGAAGAACAGTTATTTTATTTAGACCTCTGTAATCAACACAAAGCCTCAGTCCCCCATCCTTCTTTGGGACAAAGAAGCATCCTGCTCCTGCGGGAGAAGTGGAGGGACGGATGAAACCCTTAGCTAGGTTTTCCTGGATGTATTCTTGCAAGGCAAGATTCTCTGGCTCAGACAGTGGAAAGATTCTCCCTCGAGGAGGTGTAGTGTCAGGCAAGAGGTCAATGGGACAATCATAACTGCGATGAGGTGATAAAGTGTCAGCAATCCCTTTAGAAAACACATCCCAAAAGTCCTTATAACAAAGTGGAATCTGTTCCATTCCCACTTGACAGGTAGCAAGTCAAACAGGGTGCAGGATGCAGTTCTTTTTACACTGATTGGATATTAATATTTCCTGTTCGCCAGTCAATTACAGGATTGTGCTTCTGAAGCCAAGGAAGGCCTAGGATCAAAGGAGTGGATGGAGAGTCAATGACAAGACATGAAATCTTCTCCCAATGCAAAGCCCCCAATTGTAACTGGAAAGGGTTGGTGGCTTGGAGCACTAGATCTTGTGAGAGGGGCCGATTATCCATGGAAATCAGGCAGACTGGGCAATCTAGAGCATGAGTTTCCAGGGACAAAGAGGTAATCAGAGTCCTATCAATAAAATTCTCAGTGGCTCCAGAATCTACCAAGGCCAGCAGTTCATGAGCCCCTGTCCCAAAGTAAATGACAGCGGGTAAAAGAATACGATTGTCCCCCTGGGGAGATGAGAGCAGACCTAAGGTAACCTCCCTGCAATTACCTAGGTCCTGGAGTTTCCCAGACGTGTAGGGCACGAACGGAGCATATGACCCTTGAGGCCACAATACAAGCAGAGTCCCATGTTACGCCGGCGCGTGTGTTCCTGGGCAGATAAATGGGTGGAGCCTAACTGCATAGGTTCTTCCTCAGATTTGGCACTGGAGGTGGAATAGTCAGGTGGCAAGGGAGGTATATAGTTTGCCACAGCTGTAGTTTGTTCTTGTCTCCTCATGGCTAGACTCATAGCCTCCTCCAGTTAGGCTGGGTAGGAGAAGTTGACCAGAGCATCCTTAATTGCATCTGAAAGGCCCATTCTAAACTGGCTGCGGAGTGCTGCATCATTCCAGCCAGATTCCGGGGCCCACCTGCGAAACTCTGAGCAATACATTTCAGCTGTGGTAGTTCTTTGCTTTAAGTTACACAGGGTTGATTCTGCAGTAGCAGCACGATCTGGATCATCATAAAGCAACCCTAGGGCTTCAAAGAAGGCATCTACTGTTAGCAAGGCTGGATGGTTTGGTTCCAGGTTAAAGGCCCAAGCCTGGGGGGCACCCTGTAGTAGAGAGATAATGATTTGAACCCTCTGAGTTTCAGGGCCAGACGAGGATGGCCTTAACTTGAAATATAATTTGCAGCTGTTTTTAAAGTTGCAAAACCCTTTACGATCACCAGAAAACCGGTCAGGCAAAGGAATTTTTGGTTCAGATGGAATTTTTGTAGCCGTGGTAATAGAAGGAGATTGCACCTTGGTGAGCTCTGTGGCCATTTCCTGAACTTGATGGGATAAGCGGCAAAGTTCCTGTGCAAACAACTGAGCCTGCTCAGGATCCATGATAGGTTTCCTTTATTATGTATGGCTCGTGTTAATGTCAGGCTTGGAGCATATAACAGTTAACAGTTCAGGTGTTCTGATTATGCAAGGAGTTCAAAGAACAAGAGCACATACCATAAGCAGGTCCGAGCAGAGCAGGTCAGCTGGGACTTGTAGTTCACCGCTGTAGATGTAGGTTGGATGTTTGCTGGAACTTGTAGTTCACCGCTGCAGATGAGGATAGATGGTGTCTGGTGCTTGTAGTTCACCGCTGCAGGTGAGGATAGATGTCTGGTGCTTGTAGTTCACCGCTGCAGATGAAGGTACTACAGTAGAATCAGGCAAAGCGTAGTCTAGACAAGCTGGGTCATACACAGGAAGATCAGAGTCCAAACGGTCCCCATTAAGAAGCAAGCAAACTGGGTCAAACTAGCCGGGTCATACACGAAATACACAGAGCAGATATCAACTGGATTAAACACAAGGTAAACTCTAACACGAGCAATGATTGAATGCTGATACAAGTGATTTAAAGTTGAGCTGGCCAATCATTGTTGTTTCCCAGGCAAAGGCTGTGTCAGGTGAGTTGTGCTGGGTCCTAAAGGGATCCTAGTACTGACAGCAGCATCACTGAGCAGCATTGGCCCTTACATTCTTAGTTCCAGGTAAGAATGAGACTATGTAATTGAAACTTGACAAGAAATTAGCCCATTGCACTCCCTTCTAGGAGAGAGATGTTTAGCCTCAGACAAGAATGTGAGATTCTTATGGTCAGTCAAAAGGAGAACCTGCACATTCAAAATGAGAACCTGGTACCTTTGAGGAGATGCCTCCATTCTTTAAGGGCTAAAATGATCGCTAACAACTCTCTGTCCCCAATCTCGTAATTGCATACCGCAGGTGACAATTTCTTGGAAAAGTAGCCACAAGGACGCATAGCGCTCTCAGAGGTAGGACATTGAGACAGAAGGGCGCCAACTCCAGTCTCAGAAGCATCAAGTTCAAGGATAAAGGGTAATGTAGGGTCAGGATATTCCAACACAGGAGCCAAAACAAAGGCAGCCTTGAAACTCTCAAAGGCCTTAATGGACTCCAGAGACCAACTCTCTGGGTTACCGACCTTTCTGGTCATATCAGTCAGGGGCTTGACCAGAGATGAGAAGTTACGAATAGACTTCTGATAATAATTGGCAAAGCCAAGAAAACATTGTAGAGGACGAAAACCCAGGGGTCAGGGCCACTGTAGGACTGCTGAAAGTTTCTCTGCATCCATCGAAAAACAGCAGTGGACATTACAAAACCCAGGAATTTAACCTGTTCACGATGGAACTCACACTTCTCCAATTTACAATACAGATTGTTTTCTCTCAGCTTCTGAAGCACACAACAGACATCTGTGTAGTGGCTCTCTAGGGAATTGGAAAATATGAGGATATCGTCAAGATAAACCACTACACATAGCTGCAACAAATCTCCAAGGATATCATTGATAAATTTCTGGAATACTGCCTCAGCGTTGCAAAGGCCAAACGGCATTACGAGGTACTCATAATGCCCAGTTCTGCTATTAAACACAGTTTTCCATTCGTCGCCCTCCTTGATCCTCACGAGATTGTGTGCCCCTCTTAAATCAAGCTTTGTGAAAACCATTGCTCCCTTGAGGCAGTCAAATAACTACGTAATCAATGGAATTGGATAAGCATTCTTAATGATGAAACGATTGAGACCCCTATAATCAATACAAGGTCTCAGTTCACCACTCTTCTTCTTCACAAAGAAGAAACCAGCACCAGCAGGAGATGAGGATTTGTGGATGAATCCTCAAGAAAGTGTGTCTGCAACATAATCCTTCATGGCCTTGTCCTCTGAGACAGACAAAGGGTAAACCCTGCCACGAGGGGGTAAGGCACCAGGTTGAAGGTCAATTGTGCAATCATAAGACTGGTGTGGAGGCAAACTACTGGGTTGACCTTTGTCAAAGACATCGCTAAAATCACAGTACTCCTCCAGCAGGGAGAAGAGTGCACAGGACCTTAACCACTTTCTGAAAAAATTACTTGGAATTGGATTATCCCATGGTGAAGAACCCCTATGGCCATGGACAACGGAGCAGTCTCATGAGTCAAATGGGCAGGCTGTAGAGGTCTCCCATCAAGAGCCTCAATGGCAAGTGAAGTGGCACGAAGCTGCAGCGGAATCGAGTGCTTAGATACAAAGGCAGTATCAATGAACAGACCTGCAGCCCCAGAATCGATTAGAGCCTGTATCTCGACGGACGACTTAGACCAAGAAAGGGTAACCCGGATCAGTGGCTTATCCTTCTGGATAACTGGGGATGAAACAATGCCACCTAAGGTCTGTCCCCTACAGGAACTCAAGGTTCGGGTGTTCCCGAGACGGGTAGGAAAAGACTTCAAAAAGTGACCTGCCTGGCCACAATTAGGGCACAATTTCTCCCTCCTCCTAAGGGTTCAGGGTTCGGGGCCACTCTGTGCAAAACGTGCTGCACAGTGGAGGTAAGTATGACATGTTTGTTATTTAAAAAAGGAACCTTTAGTATCACTTTAAAAGAGAGTCTTTCTTTGAGTCTGGAGTCAATGATAATGGCAAATGTGATCAACTTCTCCAGCTCATTAGGTATATCTCAGGCTGCTATCTCATTTTTGATGGTATCCAAGAGACCATGAGAAAAAGCAGCCACGAGGTCCTCATTGTTCCAAGCAACCTCTGCTGCCAGAGTACAGAATTCAATGGCGTAATCTGCATAAGTTTTTGTACTCTGTTTGATGGATATCAGGCTCTTGGCAGCAGAAGCCGAGCGTGTGGAAAGTTCAAATACCCTTTTAAAGGAAGCCTTAAACTCTGGGTAACTCAGGACAATGGGTCATTGCGTCTCCCATAGAGGGTTTGCCCAGGCCAAGGCTCTCTCAGAAAGCAAAGATATCATGAAAACCTACTTTGCTTCTGTCTGTGGAAAACGCCTGGGGCAGCATCTCAAAGAATATCTCAACCTGGTTGAGAAACCCTCTGCATTGAACTGGATCACCCCCAAATCACTGGGGAAGTGGAGCAAAACCAGACATTTCTCTTATAGAGGTAATACTCAAGGTGGGTGTCTGGACAGAGACTGGAGCAGCAGCAGGGACCGCTTGCAACACAGGTTGTACTGGGGCGGCCACAGTGGGAGGATTCAGGTTAACAGTGTGCATCAGAAGCATCCGTAACACTATGGCAAACTAATCCAAGCGGCAATTCTGCTCATCCAATCTGGAAAAAATATTACCGACAAGTGGATTGACTGCATCTTCTGAGTTCATGGCCTTCGCCTACTGTCAGGAACCATGAATCAGACTGAGACAGAAGTGCAGTAAAAATCACACTATTTAATAATAATGATAAAAAGGTATAAACAGAGCAAACATAGCCAGATTTCGGTAACCGGAACGGATAGTCAGACAAGCTAGGACAACAGGGGGCCAGAGATCAGCGTACTTCAGAACAAGCAAGGAAATCAGGAAACCGGAAATCAGCATAGTGGAACAGCAAACAGGATCAGGAACCAGAAAGGACGTAAAGCCAAGCAATTATTTAAACAGGAACACTGCAGAGAGTCTCTTGATATTTTGACCAAGGCAAAGGCACAGAGGATCTGAACTGAGCAGCTTAAATAGCCAGCAGGACTGACAAGCAGGATATCCTCACCAGGTGAGGTACTGTGGAAAGATTAGAGCTGGCAATTAACTGACAGCTGAGTGCCCTGCTCTGAGAAGGAAGGGCTGAGCCCCGCCCTGACAATTATGCCACGTACACACTGTCGGACTTTCTGTCCTACTTGGTCCGGCACACTTTTTGCCGGACTTTGTCCGCCAGGTGCGCTGGACTTTAAAACGGACGGACTTGCCCACACACGCCCGGACTATTGCGGCGGGCTAAGTCCGCCCGTCTTTCCGATGGACTTTTGCCGGAGTTACGGCGGACTTTCAGAATGAACGGACTTGCCCACACACGGACAAGTCCGTTCATTTTGAACGTGACTCAGGTGCGACGGGACTAGAAAAGGATGTCAATCTTGCCGCTTTTATCGGCGAGATTGACACCTTGTGAGCCCCGTCGCGGGTCATACCAGGCCCTTAGGTCTGGAGCACCGTGTCAACATCTGGAGAAGAGAAGAGAAGACAAGAAGCCCAGAAGCCCAGAAGACAAGAAGCCCAGAAGTCCGGACCTCCGCTGGCAAGAGAGCTACCTGAAGACAGTGGAGGAGCCGGCCGAAGAACTGGAACACCGGGAGAAGAGAGCGGAGAAGAACCAACCGGACGCCGGGAGAAGATGAACCGGAGGGACCCCCGAAGCCGGAAGAAGACCCCCGAAGCCGGAGGGAGATCCCCCCCCGGAGCTGTTTAATAAAATATTTTAAAAACCTGTGTAGTGTTTTATTATTTACACTTTTTCCCTGGGTGAATGGGTAGGGGTACCATGTACCCCATACTCATTCACATAGGGTGGGGGGGCTGGGATCTGGGGGCCCTCTTATTATAGGGGGCTCCCGGATTCCGATAAGCCCCCCGCCCGCAGACCCCGACAACCAACGGCCAGGGTTGTTGGGAAGAGGCCCTTGTCCTCATCAACATGGGGACAAGGTGCTTTGGGGGAGGGGGGGCCCCGCAGGGCCCCCCCCTCCCCCAAAGCATCCACCCCCCATGTTGAGGGCATGCGGCCTGGTACGGTTCAGGAGGGGGGGGGCGCTCGCTCGTCCCCAGCCCCTTGCCTGACCGGCCAGGCTGCGTGCTCGGATCGGGGTCTGGTATTGATTCTAGGGGGGACCCCACGCCGTTTTTTCGGCGTAGGGGGGTTCCCCTTATAATCCATACCAGACCTAAGGGCCTGGTATGCTCCGTGCTCGCCGCAATAGGAAATTTTGTTTTTCCTATTGCAGCGAGCGCAAAATGCAATACCCTGCCCTCGCATCGTATCTGGTCCGTTGGACCAGCATACACACGAGCGGGCTTTCCGTCGGACCAGCACACAGACGAGCGGACTTTCCGCCCGAAACTGAGTCCGACGGAAAGATTTAAAACTTGTTTCAAATCTAGGTCCGGCGGGCTTTTGGGAAAAAGTCCACCGGAGCCTACACACGGGCGGATTGTCCGGCACATTCTGGTCCGCCCTACCAAGTATGCCGGAAAGTCCGACCGTGTGTACGCGGCATTAGTCACATTAACTACAATGAAGAGGGTCCATCATCCTTTAAAACATGTTGGGTGCTCTCTGCCTGAGAGGGGCTACTACTTATTGGTATTTGTAATCGAGAGCGGGTGTGTCCCCTGGGAAACTTTTATCTGTTTTGGGCCAGTCATCTGTGGCCAGAGCATTCTCCACCCCATAGCTGCACATTTACAAGGGTTTATGATTGGGCCAGTACAGTGACAGCTTCCTGGTAGGATGGCTCAGTTGGGTTTGGACTAGGATCTGGATATGCCAGAGCTCATCCCTAGTCAGAATCAGATTGTAGCAAGCCAATAGGTGACTGTTTGTAACTTCAGACTGCATTCTGACCTGTGCATCTGACCTGCACAGATGTACACTCAAGGATGCACTTGGAGATCCATGCAGGTCTGTGAACCGAATACCTGTCATTGATTCAAAAAGGCTGCCTGCAGGTGGTTGCACAAAACACCTGTGTATCACTTGCAGGTAAGTCTGCCTGATCACACTACCTCAAACTGATTACAAGTAGCACCTGATTACAGTTCATGCATTATTACAGAAGGCAGCTTATTACAGCCCGTATCTGATTACAGCCAGCACAAAAACCTGAATATAGCCAGAGTCTGAATATAGCCTGTGCCAATCATTCCAGGTTGCTGATCACAGCCAGTGCCAGTGTTTATCTTTTCACCTTGAAATTTCTGGATATTTTGCTGGTGTTTCTATTATCCTGGAACTTCAGGGCATCTGAAAACGTGATCACTAGGCAGGAATTCATACGCGTAATTTAAGCCCCTTGAAAGCTTGAAGGTGCTCCTTGGATTTAGAAAATTAAATTTTCCAAAACTTGTGGCAAAAAATGAATTCTTCTAAAGACTCACTATGACTATTGCAAATAGCTTTGGGTGGTTGTATATCAAAAATAGGGTAAGTTTTGTGGGTGTTTCTGCTGTCCTAACACTTAAGGGCCTCAGAAAATGTAATAGGCAGTCTGGAAAAGAGATGCATAATTTATGCCCCCTGAAAGCCAGAAGGTGCTCATTGGATTTTGGGAGCTTCTACGTGGCTAGGCAGCAAAAAATCTCACATATTTGGCACCAACATACTCAGGAGAAGTGACAAAATGTGTTTTGGGGTGTATTCTAAGTTTACCAATGCTTTGTGTTTGAAATAACTTGTTAACTTCTTTGTGAAAAAAGAAATTTCATTTATTATTTCTTTATTTTCTGAAATAAATTGATAAACAAATAGGCCTTCAAAATAGCCATCATTGCTAGTGTTTAAATTTGAAAGCCCTCCTTTTCCTTTAACATTGGCTGCTGTATGACATACATTGTGGCAATATTTTAGTTTTGCATGGAGGTATGTAGGCTGAATCATCTCATTTAATAAAAGATGCAGATGAGGAAATGTGTGCCATGTTTCCAGCTACACCCATTTGCTGCCACAGTTTCAAGGCAGTTCCCTGTGATTAGATTTCATTTTATTGATGTTATGAAGAATGCAGCAGGAGCAGTGAGACTCTGAAACAGACGGGAAGAGCATAAAACCCAGCCTGAACTGGCTGGCATCTATTGAAATATTTGAAATATTGGTTAGGGGTGTTGCACACAATGAATGGCTTTCAGTCATAGCCATTTATTGTGTACTATTCTGTTGATCTTTGTGATTGGTCACAGTGATCTCATGGTATATACAGGGCCAATCACAGTGCATGTGTACCATGTGATAGCTGTGGGCAATCACAGCTTTCTCAATAGAACACAATCAATGAATGGATGCTATTTATAAAAATGATTGCTTATTACAATGATGATTAATGTTATAAGCAGTCATAGTGTAAAAAAAAAAATCCTGATTATTCTCCAGAGTAGTATGGTAACACTCTACTGCACTGGTCAAAGTATGTAAAAAAAATTGTAAAAGATAAAAAAAATTGTAAAAAAAGAAAAAGTTTACAAAATAAAAAAAATGAACAAATACTTTTTAACATACTGTCACAATTAAATGTCCCTGCCATACCAGTCATATTATGATGCTGTACTGCTCTGGTAACAGTACATGAAAAAAAATTTAATTTCCAAATTTTCCAGAAATTGTGACAAACAAATTGGCAATAAGCTGTGGCTGGGGGAACATGATGGCCAATTTGTTGTTTACCAGTGTTCTCCGCTCTCTGTAAGCTCATGTTCCTACCTTCCTCAACCTTAAAACCAAGATCTGAATCAAGTAATGGCTATGCATTGTTAAGGAGAAAGTGGCTGACGCTGTGTTCAAATAACTCAGCTGACTCCTCCATGCCTGATGCTGGGGCTATGGCAGGAGTAGCTGTGGACAAGGAGGCAGAATAAGCCACTCTGGCAGCTGCAGTGGACTGCATCCTAGTCTCTGCTTGGGTGACGGATGATGAGGAGGATGATGATGGTTTAGTAAGCCAGTCCACCACCTCCTCTGCATGCTGTGGCTGGATGGCATGGGCAACATCACTAAACAGAGAAAATGATGCCCTGCCTGAGGACAGACCACATGAACCTTTGCCTGTGGACACATACGCTGCTGGACCCCTCACAATTCCATGGGAATGTCTGCCTCTCCTTGTTGGCCTCCCAGACATGATGGCGGGGGGGGGGCGCCTATTAACAAAATGTAATAAAGATGTGGAAATGTGTATGTGGATGCACTTTAATCAATGGAAAGTGGTGGTCAGTGCACTTTAACTTGAGTACGCACTACACAGACACACTCCACTGACACTACAATATACTGCAGTAAAACTGCACTGATGCACTGTGGTAAACATGCACTAACACACTGATATATACTGCGTTAAACATGCAGTAATGCACTGATATATACTGTGTTAAACGTTTAGTAATGCACTGATGTATACTTCATTGAACGTGCAGTAACGCACTGATATATACTGTGTTAAACATACAGTAACGCACTGATATATACTGCATTGTACGTGCAGTAATGCACTGATCTAGTTACATAGTTACATAGTAGGCTAGGTTGAAAAAAGACACACGTCCATCAAGTCCAACCTATGTGTATGATTTTATGTCAGTATTGCATTGTATATCCCTGTATGTTGTGGTCATTCAGGTGCTTATCTAATAGTTTTTTGAGATTATCTATGCTCCATGTTAACCGCTGTGTAAGAGAATTCCACATCCTAACAGCTCTTACAGTAAAGAATCCTCTTTGCAGTTTAAGGTTAAACTGCTTTTCTTCTAATTTTTGTGAATGGCCGTGTGTCTTATTAAATTCCCTTTTGCAGAAAAGTCTTATCCCTATTGTGGGGTCACCAGTACGGTATTTGTACATTGAAATCATATCCCCTCTCAAGCATCTCCTCTCCAGAGAGAGCAAGTTCAGTGCTCCTAACCTTTCCTCATAACTAAGGTCCTCCAGTCCCTTTATTAGTTTTGTTTCCCTTCTCTGGACTCTCTCCAGTTCCAGCACATCCTTCCTGAGGACTGGTGCCCAGATATGGACGGCATACTCCAGGTGCAGCCGGACCAGATTATTGTAGAGTGGGAGAATTATCGTTTTATCTCTGGAGTTAATCCCCTTTTTTAACGCATGCCAATATTCTGTTTGCTCTGCTTGCAACAGTTTGGCATTGCATGCCATTGCTAAGCCTGTCATTTACTAGGACCCCCAGGTCCTTTTCCATCCTAGATTCCCCCAGAGGTTCTCGCCCTAGTGAGTAGATTGCATTCATATTTTTGCCACCTAAAAGCATTATTTTACATTTTTCTACATTAAACCTCATTTGCCATGTAGTTGCCCACCCCATTAATTTGTTCAGATCTTCTTGCAAGGTTTCCACATCCTGTGGAGACGTTATTGCCCTGCTTAGCTTAGTATCATCCGCAAATACAGAGATTGAGCTGTTTATCCCATCCTCACAGTCAATTATGAATAAATTAAATAGGATTATTCCCAGAACTAGGGATGAGCTTCGTGTTCGAGTCGAACCCATGTTCGACTCGAACATCGGCTGTTCGGTCGTTCGCCGAATTGCGAACGATATGGCCCGTTCGCGCCAAATTCGTGTGGCGCGTCACGGCCCATAATTCACTGCGGCATCGCAGTGCATTGCTTGCTGATGATTGGCCAAGCATGCACTATGACCCGCATGCTTGGCCAATCACAGCGCCGCCTGAACAGAGAGCCGTAATTGGCCAAAGCCAAGGAGGCTTTGGCCAATTATGGCTCAGGGGATTTAGTACACGCCCCACACTATATAAGGCCGTCTGCACGTTCCGGTGTGCTTAGAGAGAGAGAGAGACAGTGTCATTTCATTTGAGTTAGCTAGATTAGGCAGGACAGTCAGTCAGTTAGCTGCACTTAAAGTGTATTGTGTATATATATGCATCCCAGGTGTTGCATATATATATATACACTGTATTCAGTTTAGCTAGATCCGTTCCTGTTATCTTCTAGACTATTTACATTTAGTGCAGTGCGTCCTGCTCACAGTGTTCAGCTAGATGCGTTCCTGTTATCTTCCTACTGACAGGCAGGCTTGTCTTGTTACAGTATTTACAGCTACCTAAAGAAAATTACTGGTGTTCTTTTGATCCTATTAGTACCACGGTCAGGCAGCTAGACTATTTACATTTAGTGCAGTGCGTCCTGCTCACAGTGTTCAGCTAGATCCGTTCCTGTTATCTTCCTACTGACAGGCAGGCTTGTCTTGTTACAATATATAAAGCTACCTGAAGAAAATTACTGGTGTTCTTTTGATCCTATTAGTACCACGGTCAGGCAGCTAGACTATTTACATTTAGTGCAGTGCGTCCTGCTCACAGTGTTCAGCTAGATCCGTTCCTGTTATCTTCCTACTGACAGGCAGGCTTGTCTTGTTACAGTATATAAAGCTACCTGAAGAAAATTACTGATGTTCTTTTGATCCTATTAGTACCACGGTCAGGCAGCTAGACTATTTACATTTAGTACAGTGCGTCCTGCTCACAGTGTTCAGCTAGATCCGTTCCTGTTATGTTCCTACTGACAGGCAGGCTTGTCTTGTTACAGTATATAAAGCTACCTGAAGAAAATTACTGGTGTTCTTTTGATCCTATTAGTACCACGGTCAGGCAGCTAGACTATTTACATTTAGTGCAGTGCGTCCTGCTCACAGTGTTCAGCTAGATCCGTTCCTGTTATCTTCCTACTGACAGGCAGGCTTGTCTTGTTACAGTATATAAAGCTACCTGAAGAAAATTACTGGTGTTCTTATATATATATATATATCCCAGCTTAGTGCAGCTACAGGCCATTAGTATGTCTGGAAGGCCAAGAAGGAGAGGCAGACAGTCACAAGCCAATAAGAGAGGGCAAGCAGGCTCTGTGTCTAGTGCTGGTCGTGGAGACGGTGCATCCTCATCAGCACGTGGCCATGGGACACGCTTGGCCTTTTTTTCGGCAGCTGGCCGTGTTGAGCCGCAACATGCGGAAGACTTGGTCGAGTGGATGACCAAGCCGTCCTCATCCTCCTCATCCTCTCTCACCCATGCCCAGGGTGCTGGCAAAGCAGCGGCCTCTTCCCTCGGCTCAATGTCATCAGTGACTCCTTCCCTAGCTCCACCAATGTACTCCTGAGGAGTCCCTCGAACTGTTTGACCACAGTGTTGGGTACATGCTCCAGGAGGATGCCCAGCATTTGGAAGGCTCTGATTAGGGATGAGCTTCGTGTTCGAGTCGAACCCATGTTCGACTCGAACATCGGCTGTTCGACCGTCCGTCGAATTGCGAACGTTATGGGCCGTTCGCGCCAAATTCGTGTGGCGCGTCACGGCCCATAATTCACTGCGGCATCGCAGTGCATTGCTGGCTGATGATTGGCCAAGCATGCACTATGACCCGCATGCTTGGCCAATCACAGCGCCGTCAGTAGAGAGAGCTGTAATTGGCCAAAGCCAGGGTGGCTTTGGCCAATTATGGCTCAGGGGATTTAGTACACGCCCCACACTATATAAGGCCGCCTGCACGGCGGCCCTGTGTAGTGTGTTCCGGTGTGCTGATAGAGAGAGAGACAGACAGTGTCATTTGATTTGAGAGCTAGATTAGGCTAGATCTGTTCCTGCTCTTTACATTTAGTGCAGTGCGTCCTGCTCACAGTGTTCAGCTAGATCTGTTCCTGCTCTTTACATTTAGTGCAGTGCGTCCTGCTCACAGTGTTCAGCTAGATCCGTTCCTGCTATTTACATTTAGTGCAGTCAGTGCGTCCTGCTCACAGTGTTCAGCTAGATCCGTTCCTGCTATTTACATTTAGTGCAGTGCGTCCTGCTCACAGTGTTCAGCTAGATCTGTTCCTGCTATTTACATTTAGTGCAGTCAGTGCGTCCTGCTCACAGTGTTCAGCTAGATCCGTTCCTGCTATTTACATTTAGTGCAGTGCGTCCTGCTCACAGTGTTCAGCTAGATCTGTTCCTGCTATTTACATTTAGTGCAGTGCGTCCTGCTCACAGTGTTCAGCTAGATCCGTTCCTGCTATTTACATTTAGTGCAGTCAGTGCGTCCTGCTCACAGTGTTCAGCTAGATCCGTTCCTGCTATTTACATTTAGTGCAGTCAGTGCGTCCTGCTCACAGTGTTCAGCTAGATCCGTTCCTGCTATTTACATTTAGTGCAGTGCGTCCTGCTCACAGTGTTCAGCTAGATCCGTTCCTGCTATTTACATTTAGTGCAGTGCGTCCTGCTCACAATGTTCAGCTAGATCCGTTCCTGCTATTTACATTTAGTGCAGTCAGTGCGTCCTGCTCACAGTGTTCAGCTAGATCCGTTCCTGCTATTTACATTTAGTGCAGTCAGTGCGTCCTGCTCACAGCGTTCAGCTAGATCCGTTCCTGCTATTTACATTTAGTGCAGTGCGTCCTGCTCACAGTGTTCAGCTAGATCCGTTCCTGCTATTTACATTTAGTGCAGTGCGTCCTGCTCACAGTGTTCAGCTAGATCCGTTCCTGCTATTTACATTTAGTGCAGTGCGTCCTGCTCACAGTGTTCAGCTAGATCCGTTCCTGCTATTTACATTTAGTGCAGTGCGTCCTGCTCACAGTGTTCAGCTAGATCCGTTCCTGCTATTTACATTTAGTGCAGTCAGTGCGTCCTGCTCACAGTGTTCAGCTAGATCCGTTCCTGCTATTTACATTTAGTGCAGTGCGTCCTGCTCACAGTGTTCAGCTAGATCCGTTCCTGCTATTTACATTTAGTGCAGTGCGTCCTGCTCACAGTGTTCAGCTAGATCCATTCCTGCTATTTACATTTAGTGCAGTGCGTCCTGCTCACAGTGTTCAGCTAGATCCGTTCCTGCTATTTACATTTAGTGCAGTGCGTCCTGCTCACAGTGTTCAGCTAGATCCGTTCCTGCTATTTACATTTAGTGCAGTGCGTCCTGCTCACAGTGTTCAGCTAGATCCGTTCCTGCTATTTACATTTAGTGCAGTGCGTCCTGCTCACAGTGTTCAGCTAGATCCGTTCCTGCTATTTACATTTAGTGCAGTGCGTCCTGCTCACAGTGTTCAGCTAGATCCGTTCCTGCTATTTACATTTAGTGCAGTGCGTCCTGCTCACAGTGTTCAGCTAGATCCGTTCCTGCTATTTACATTTAGTGCAGTCAGTGCGTCCTGCTCACAGTGTTCAGCTAGATCCGTTCCTGCTATTTACATTTAGTGCAGTCAGTGCGTCCTGCTCACAGTGTTCAGCTAGATCCGTTCCTGCTATTTACATTTAGTGCAGTGCGTCCTGCTCACAGTGTTCAGCTAGATCCGTTCCTGCTATTTACATTTAGTGCAGTGCGTCCTGCTCACAGTGTTCAGCTAGATCCGTTCCTGCTATTTACATTTAGTGCAGTGCGTCCTGCTCACAGTGTTCAGCTAGATCCGTTCCTGCTATTTACATTTAGTGCAGTGCGTCCTGCTCACAGTGTTCAGCTAGATCTGTTCCTGCTATTTACATTTAGTGCAGTGCGTCCTGCTCACAGTGTTCAGCTAGATCTGTTCCTGCTATTTACATTTAGTGCAGTCAGTGCGTCCTGCTCACAGTGTTCAGCTAGATCTGTTCCTGCTATTTACATTTAGTGCAGTCAGTGCGTCCTGCTCACAGTGTTCAGCTAGATCCGTTCCTGCTATTTACATTTAGTGCAGTGCGTCCTGCTCACAGTGTTCAGCTAGATCTGTTCCTGCTATTTACATTTAGTGCAGTGCGTCCTGCTCACAGTGTTCAGCTAGATCCGTTCCTGCTATTTACATTTAGTGCAGTCAGTGCGTCCTGCTCACAGTGTTCAGCTAGATCCGTTCCTGCTATTTACATTTAGTGCAGTGCGTCCTGCTCACAGTGTTCAGCTAGATCCGTTCCTGTTATCTTCCTACTGACAGGCAGGCTTGTCTGGTTACAGTATATAAAGCTACCTGAAGAAAATTACAGGTGTTCTATCCCAGCTTAGTGCAGCTACAGGCCATTAGTATGTCTGGAAGGCCAAGAAGGAGAGGCAGACAGTCACAAGCCAATAAGAGAGGGCAAGCAGGCTCTGTGTCTAGTGCTGGTCGTGGAGACGGTGCATCCTCATCAGCCCGTGGCCATGGGACACGCTTGGCCTTTTTTTCGGCAGCTGGCCGTGTTGAGCCGCAACATGCAGAAAACTTGGTCGAGTGGATGACCAAGCCGTCCTCATCCTCCTCATCCTCTCTCACCCATGCCCAGGGTGCTTTGTCTGGCAAAGCAGCGGCCTCTTCCCTCAGCTCAATGTCATCAGTGACTCCTTCCCTAGCTCCACCATGTCCTCATGAGGATTCCCTCGAACTGTTTGACCACAGTGTTGGGTACATGCTCCAGGAGGATGCCCAGCGTTTGGAAGGCTCTGATGATGATACTGAGCTCGATGAAGGCAGTAACATGAGCACGGACAGAGGGGGTGCCCAAGAAGGACAGCAATCTGGCAGTCATGCTCCCCCTGCTGCAGCATACTGCCAGGTTTGCTCCAGTGATGAGGAGGGAGGGGATGATGAGGTCACTGACTCAACGTGGGTGCCTGATAGGAGAGAGGAGGAGGAGGAGGAGGAGGAGGCGGCACATCACCAACGAGGCAGGATGCCCTCCAGGGGCCAGCCTAAGGGCAGCACATTGACTGCATCACACCCCAAAGCTCCACATGTGCAGGGCGCTGCAGTCTCTGCGCGTTATTCAAAAAGTTCTTTGGTGTGGGCCTTTTTTGAGACGAGTGCATCAGATCGCACCGCTGCTATTTGCAACATATGTCTCAAGCGTATCTCGCGTGGCCAAAACATCTCCCGCTTGGGTACCACATGCTTGACCAGACATATGTTGACCTGCCATGCAGTTCGTTGGCAAGCATATCTAAAAGACCCACACCAAAGAACAAAGAGGATCTCTCCTTGCTCCTCATCAGCTGAGATTTCCAACCCCACTAGACCTTCAGTCCTCTCTGAGACCTGCAGTGAGAGGAATGAAGGTGTAGAATTAGGTGTGTCACAGCCAAGTACTTGTGGGCAATCTGCTTTTGGTACACCGACGCCAGATTGTACCAGGCAAATTTCCCTGCCCCAGCTGCTGCACCGCCGAAAGAAGTTTGCTCCCAGCCATCCACATGCCCAGCGGTTGAATGCTAGCTTGGCAAAATTGCTAGCACTTCAACTGCTGCCTTTTCAGTTGGTAGACTCTGCCCCCTTCCGTGAGTTTGTGGAATGTGCGGTTCCTCAGTGGCAGGTACCCAAACGCCACTTTTTCTCACGGAAGGCGATTCCAGCTCTCTACCGGCATGTGGAAGGCAATGTCCATGCCTCGCTGGACAGGGCGGTCAGCGGTAAGGTGCATATTACCGCTGACTCATGGTCCAGCAGGCATGGACAGGGACGTTACTTAAGTTTCACGGCGCATTGGGTGACTCTGCTGGCAGCTGGGAAGGATGCAGGACAAGGTGCAGTAGTGTTGGAGGTTGTTCCGCCACCACGCCTCCAAAATGCTGATTGTGACACACCTCTCTCCTCCACCCCCTCCTCTTCTTCTTCCTCCATGGCCTCTTCCTCGGAACCAGCGGTGCTCCGTAGGCGTTCAAGGGGCTACGCAAGTACGCAGGCCAAAAGATGCCATGCGGTGCTTGAGCTGGTGTGCTTGGGGGACAGGAGCCACACTGGGGCAGAGGTTCTGTCAGCTCTGCAGGGGCAGGTTCAGAGGTGGTTGACGCCACGCCAACTTAAGGCAGGAATGGTGGTTTGCGACAATGGCACCAACCTCCTCTCTGCCCTCCGACAGGGACAACTGACCCATGTGCCCTGTTTGGCTCACGTCCTTAACTTGGTGGTGCAGCGGTTCTTGGGCAGGTACCCGGGCTTACAGGATGTCCTGAGGCAGGCCAGGAAAGTCTGTGTGCATTTCCGCCGGTCATATAATGCCAGTGCTCGGCTGACGGACCTCCAAAAGGAGTTTAACCTGCCCAAGAACCGCCTAATCTGTGACATGCCCACCAGGTGGAACTCGACATTGGCCATGCTGCAGCGGCTGCACACGCAGCAGAGGGCCATAAATGAGTACCTGTGCGACTATGGCACCAGGACAGGGTCAGGGGACCTTGGTTTTTTTTCCCCACGCCAGTGGGCCATGATCAGGGATGCATGCACTGTCCTGTCACCATTCGAGGAGGCCACGAGGATGGTGAGCAGTGACAGTGCATGCATCAGTGACACTGTCCCCCTTGTCCACCTGTTGGAGCACACGCTGCGTGGAATAATGGACAGGGCACTTGAGGCAGAACAGAGGCAGGAAGAGGAGGACTTCCTTAGCTCTCAAGGCCCCCTTTATCCAGACAGTGTTCCTGCGTGCCCGCCGATCACACAGGAAGAGGACGAGGAGGAGGAGGAGGAGGAGGAGGAAGATTGTGTCAGTATGGAGGTGGAGCCTGGCACTCAGCATCAGCAGTCTTTAAGGGATCAGTCCCAAGGAACACATGGACTTGTACGTGGCTGGGAGGAGGTGGCTGCAGACGTTGTTGTCCTTAGTGACCCAGAGGACTCCGGACCGAATGCCTCAGCAAACCTACGCTGCATGGCCTCCCTGATCCTGCAAAGCCTGCGTAAGGATCCTCGTATTCGTGGTATCAAGGAGAAGGACCAATACTGGTTGGCAACCCTCCTTGATCCACGTTACAAGGGTAAGGTTGCGGACCTTATCTTGCCATCGCAGAGGGAGCAGAGGATGAAACATCTTCGGGAGGCCTTGCAGAAAGGTCTGTGCAACGCGTTCCCAGAGACTGGGAGGTTACAAACTCCTGTTTCTGGACAACATGTTGCTGAGGCTTCGGTCAGTCAAAGAAGGAGCGGTGGAGAAGGTGGCCGTCTGACCGATGCGTTCAGACAATTTTTTGGTCCGCAGCCCCAAGGTATGATCGGTTCCAGCAACCATCGCCAGCGTCTGTTTTACATGGTGCAGGAATACCTAGGGGCAAGATCAGACTTGGACACCTTTCCCACCGAAAATCCTCTGGGTTACTGGGTCTTGAGGATGGATCACTGGCCAGAGCTTGCACAGTATGCAATTGAGCTACTGGCCTGTCCTGCATCCAGCGTTCTTTCGGAACGCACATTCAGTGCTGCTGGAGGCGTGGTAACCGATCACAGGGTGCGTCTGTCCACTGACTCGGTCGATCGGCTGACCTTCATAAAAATGAATCAGTCTTGGATCACCACCAGCTACCAAGCACCTGATGCTGATGTAACTGAATAATTTTTTTCAGATCCCTTCAAAGACTGCCTATGCTGATGCTGAGTGACTATCCCTGAGTAATTATCCTCTTCCTCCTCAATCATCACGCTGATAGCTTGTAAGAACATTTTTGGTTCTGGGCGCCACCACCAGTGCCTAAGGCACAATTTTTCAGCCCCTGTTTAACAGGGGCGTGTAATTACAATTTTTGATGTAATACTTTGCAGCAGGGCTCGTTCCTGCATTCCAACTAGAGTGTCTGTGAGGGGTTGCAGTGTTGTGGCACCAGCACCAGTGCCTAAGGCCCAATTTTTCTGCCCCTGTCTAACAGGGGCGTGTAATTACAATTTTTGATGCAATACTTTGCAGCAGGGCTCGTTCCTGCGTTCCAACTAGAGTGTCTGTGAGGGGTTGCAGTGTTGTGGCACCAGCACCAGTGCCTAAGGCCCAATTTTTCTGCCCCTGTCTAACAGGGGCGTGTAATTACAAT
This sequence comes from Lithobates septentrionalis, assembly GCA_037952835.1. NCBI lineage: Eukaryota > Metazoa > Chordata > Amphibia > Anura > Ranidae > Lithobates > Lithobates septentrionalis. The sequence goes on along the minus strand of JBBDGP010000509.1, from coordinate 13,987,906 downwards.
TTTTGATGCAATACTTTGCAGCAGGGCTCGTTCCTGCGTTCCAACTAGAGTGTCTGTGAGGGGTTGCAGTGTTGTGGCACCAGCACCAGTGCCTAAGGCCCAATTTTTCTGCCCCTGTCTAACAGGGGCGTGTAATTACAATTTTTGATGCAATACTTTGCAGCAGGGCTCGTTCCTGCGTTCCAACTAGAGTGTCTGTGAGGGGTTGCAGTGTTGTGGCACCAGCACCAGTGCCTAAGGCCCAATTTTTCTGCCCCTGTCTAACAGGGGCGTGTAATTACAATTTTTGATGCAATACTTTGCAGCAGGGCTCGTTCCTGCGTTCCAACTAGAGTGTCTGTGAGGGGTTGCAGTGTTGTGGCACCAGCACCAGTGCCTAAGGCCTAATTTTTCAGCTCCTGTTCAACAGGGGCATGTAATTACAATTCTTGATCTAATATTTCACAGCAGGGCCCTGTGAGGGCTTACAGTGTTTTGGCCACAGCAACACCTAAGGCCCAAATTTCTGCTGAGTATATAGGGCAGGACCCTACTTTCAAACATCTAACTTACAAACGACTCCTACTTGCAAACGGAAGGAGACAACAGGAAGTGAGATGAAATCTACCCCTAGGAAGGGAAATTCTCTCATGTAAGAGTTAATATGGGAAAACAATTTCTCCTTTCCACTGATGCTTTCCAATCCTTGTTCCATAAAAAAACCCAAATTTTCAAAAAACATTTTTCATTGGGACAAAAAAGTGAGGTGAAATCTTCTGAAGAGGAGGAAAGACGCAAAACAAATGTCACAGGGGTGATAACCCTTCCCTATGTTTTCCAAAAAGCTTAGAAAAGATTTTTTGGCTGGAGCAAACACGTTAAAAATGTTCAAAATTACAAACAGATTCTACTTAACAACAAACCTACAGTCCCTGTCTTGTTTGCACCGCCTGTATACTGCTGTTCAGAGTATATAGGGACCTTTCCTTATTTTAATTTGGGTGCGGGGTTCCCCTTAATATCCATACAAGACCCAAAGGGCCTGGTAATGGACTGGGGGGTACCCATGCCGTTTGTCTCACTGATTTTCATCCATATTGCCAGGACCCGACATGACATTAAACCCGCAAGCAGTTTTAAATGAGATTTTTTCCTTTAAAAATGACATTTGGTGCAGGGACTGTTCTAAACATGGGAAACACGCGTCACTTTACAGGCATACTATAGACACCCCCCAGGTACGATATTTAAAGGAATATTTCACTTTTTTTTTTTTACTTTAAGCATCATTAAAATCACTGCTCCCGAAAAAACGGCCGTTTTTAAAAGTTTTTTTTGCATTGATACATGTCCCCTGGGGTAGGACCCGGGTCCCCACACCCTTTTTAGGACAATACCATGCAAATTAGCCTTTAAAATGATCACTTTTGATTTCGAACGTTCGAGTCCCATAGACGTCAATGGGGTTCTAACGTTCGTGCGAACTTGCGGTCCGTTCGCGGGTTCTGGTGCGAACCGAACCGGGGGGTGTTCGGCTCATCCCTAGCTCTGATGATGATACTGAGCTCGATGAAGGCAGTAACATGAGCACGGACAGAGGGGGTGCCCAAGAAGGACAGCAATCTGGCAGTCATGCTCCCCCTGCTGCAGCATACTGCCAGGTTTGCTCCAGTGATGAGGAGGGAGGGGATGATGAGGTCACTGACTCAACGTGGGTGCCTGATAGGAGAGAGGAGGAGGAGGAGGAGGCGGCACATCACCAACGAGGCAGGATGCCCTCCAGGGGCCAGCCTAAGGGCAGCACATTGACTGCATCACACCCCAAAGCTCCACATGTGCAGGGTACTGCAGTCTCTGCGCGTTATTCAAAAAGTTCTTTGGTGTGGGCCTTTTTTGAGACGAGTGCATCAGATCGCACCGCTGCTATTTGCAACATATGTCTCAAGCGTATCTCACGTGGCCAAAACATCTCCCGCTTGGGTACCACATGCTTGACCAGACATATGTTGACCTGCCATGCAGTTCGTTGGCAAGCGTATCTAAAAGACCCACACCAAAGAACAAAGAGGACCTCTCCTTGCTCCTCATCAGCTGAGATTTCCAACCCCACTAGACCTCCAGTCCTCTCTGAGACCTGCACTGAGAGTAATGAAGGTGTAGAATTAGGTGTGTCACAGCCAAGTACTTGTGGGCAATCTGCTTTTGGTACACCGACGTCAGATTGTACAAGGCAAATTTCCCTGCCCCAGCTGCTGCACCGCCGAAAAAAGTTTACTCCCAGCCATCCACATGCCCAGCGGTTGAATGCTAGCTTGGCAAAATTGCTAGCACTTCAACTGCTGCCTTTTCAGTTGGTAGACTCTGCCCCCTTCCGTGAGTTTGTGGAATGTGCGGTTCCTCAGTGGCAGGTACCCAAACGCCACTTTTTCTCACGGAAGACGATTCTGGCTCTCTACCGGCATGTGGAAGGCAATGTCCATGCCTCGCTGGACAGGGCGATCAGCGGTAAGGTGCATATTACCGCTGACTCATGGTCCAGCAGGCATGGACAGGGACATTAGCTAAGTTTCACGGCGCAATGGGTGACTCTGCTGGCAGCTGGGAAGGATGCAGGACAAGGTGCAGTAGTGTTGGAGGTTGTTCCGCCACCACGCCTCCAAAATGCTAATGATTGTGTCACACCTCTCTCCTCCACCCCCTCCTCTTCTTCTTCTTCCTCCATGGCCTCTTCCTCGGAACCAGCGGTGCTCCGTAGTCGTTCAAAAGATGCCATGCGGTGCTTGAGCTGGTGTGCTTGGGGGACAGGAGCCACACTGTGGCAGAGGTTCTGTCAGCTCTGCAGGGGCAGGTTCAGAGGTGGTTGACGCCACGCCAACTTAAGGCAGGAATGGTGGTTTGCGACAATGGCACCAACCTCCTCTCTGCCCTCCGACAGGGACAAATGACCCATGTGCCCTGTTTGGCTCACGTCCTTAACTTGGTGGTGCAGCGGTTCTTGGGCAGGTACCCGGGCTTACAGGATGTCCTGAGGCAGGCCAGGAAAGTCTGTGTGCATTTCCGCCAGTCATATAATGCCAGTGCTCGGCTGACGGACCTCCAAAAGGAGTTTAACCTGCCCAAGAACCGCCTAATCTGTGACATGCCCACCAGGTGGAACTCAACGTTGGCCATGCTGCAGCGGCTGCACACGCAGCAGAGGGCCATCAATGAGTACCTGTGCGACTATGGCACCAGGACAGGGTCAGGGGAGCTTGGTTTTTTTTCCCCACGCCAGTGGGCCATGATCAGGGATGCATGCACTGTCCTGTCACCATTTGAGGAGGCCACGAGGATGGTGAGCAGTGACAGTGCATGCATCAGTGACACTGTCCCCCTTGTCCACCTGTTGGAGCACACGCTGCGTGGAATAATGGACAGGGCACTTGAGGCAGAACAGAGGCAGGAAGAGGAGGACTTCCTTAGCTCTCAAGGCCCCCTTTATCCAGACAGTGTTCCTGCGTGCCCGCCGATCACGCAGGAAGAGGACAAGGAGGAGGAGGAGGAAGATTGTGTCAGTATGGAGGTGGAGCCTGGCACTCAGCATCAGCAGCAGTCTTTAAGGGATCAGTCCCAAGAAACACATGGACTTGTACGTGGCTGGGAGGAGGTGGCTGCGGACGTTGTCGTCCTTAGTGACCCAGAGGACTCCGGACCGAATGCCTCAGCAAACCTACGCTGCATGGCCTCCCTGATCCTGCAAAGCCTGCGTAAGGATCCTGGTATTCGTGGTATCAAGGAGAAGGACCAATACTGGCTGGCAACCCTCCTTGATCCACGTTACAAGGGTAAGGTTGCGGACCTTATCTTGCCATCGCAGAGGGAGCAGAGGATGAAACATCTTCGGGAGGCCTTGCAGAAAGGTCTGTGCAACGCGTTCCCAGAGACCGGGAGGTTACAAACTCCTGTTTCTGGACAACGTGTTGCTGAGGCTTCGGTCAGTCAAAGAAGGAGCGGTGGAGAAGGTAGCCGTCTGACCGATGCGTTCAGACAATTTTTTGGTCCGCAGCCCCAAGGTATGATCGGTTCCAGCAACCATCGCCAGTGTCTGTTTTACATGGTGCAGGAATACCTAGGGGCAAGATCAGACTTGGACACCTTTCCCACCGAAAATCCTCTGGGTTACTGGGTCTTGAGGATGGATCACTGGCCAGAGCTTGCACAGTATGCAATTGAGCTACTGGCCTGTCCTGCATCCAGCGTTCTTTCGGAACGCACATTCAGTGCTGCTGGAGGCGTGGTAACCGATCACAGGGTGCGTCTGTCCACCGACTCAGTCGATCGACTGACCTTCATAAAAATGAATCAGTCTTGGATCACCACCAGCTACCAAGCACCTGATGCTGATGTAACCGAATAATTTTTTTTGAAATCTCAGATCCCTTCAAAGACTGCCTATGCTGATGCTGAGTGACTATCCCTGAGTAAATATCCTCTTCCTCCTCAATCATCACGCTGATAGCTTGTAAGAACATTTTTGGTTCTGGGCGCCACCACCAGTGCCTAAGGCACAATTTTTCAGCCCCTGTTTAACAGGGGCGTGTAATTACAATTTTTGATGTAATACTTTGCAGCAGGGCTCGTTCCTGCATTCCAACTAGAGTGTCTGTGAGGGGTTGCAGTGTTGTGGCACCAGCACCAGTGCCTAAGGCCCAATTTTTCTGCCCCTGTCTAACAGGGGCGTGTAATTACAATTTTTGATGCAATACTTTGCAGCAGGGCTCGTTCCTGTGTTCCAACTAGAGTGTCTGTGAGGGGTTGCAGTGTTGTGGCACCAGCACCAGTGCCTAAGGCCCAATTTTTCTGCCCCTGTCTAACAGGGGCGTGTAATTACAATTTTTGATGCAATACTTTGCAGCAGGGCTCGTTCCTGCGTTCCCACTAGAGTGTCTGTGAGGGGTTGCAGTGTTGTGGCACCAGTACCAGTGCCTAAGGCCCAATTTTTCAGCCCTTGTTTAACAGGGGCATGTAATTACAATTTTTGATGCAATACTTTGCAGCAGGGCTCGTTCCTGCGTTCCAACTAGAGTGTCTGTGAGGGATTGCAGTGTTGTGGCACCAGCACCAGTGCCTAAGGCCTAATTTTTCAGCTCCTGTTCAACAGGGGCATGTAATTACAATTCTTGATCTAATATTTCACAGCAGGGCCCTGTGAGGGCTTACAGTGTTGTGGCCACAGCAACACCTAAGGCCCAAATTTCTGCTGAGTATATAGGGCAGGACCCTACTTTCAAACATCTAACTTACAAATGACTCCTACTTGCAAACGGAAGGAGACAACAGGAAGTGAGATGAAATCTACCCCTAGGAAGGGAAATTCTCTCCTGTAAGAGTTAATATGGGAAAAAAAATTCTCCTTTCCACTGATGCTTTCCAATCCTTGTTCCACAAAAAAATCCAAAATTTCAAAAAACATTTTTCATTGGGACAAAAAGTGAGGTGAAATCTTCTGAAGAGGAGGAAAGACAGCAAAATAAATGTCACAGGGGTGATAACCCTTCCCTATGTTTTCCAAAAAGCTTAAAAAAAATTTTTTGGCTGGAGCTAAACACGTTAAAAATGTACCCGTTCAAAATTACAAAGAGATTCTACTTAACAACAAACCTACAGTCCCTGTCTTGTTTGCACCGCCTGTATACTGCTGTTCAGAGTATATAGGGCCTGGTGGCCCCACACCTTTCCTTATTTTAATTTGGGTGCGGGGTTCCCCTTAATATCCATACAAGACCCAAAGGGCCTGGTAATGGTCTGGGGGGTACCCATGCCGTTTGTCTCACTGATTTTCATCCATATTGCCATGACCCGACATTACATTAAACCCGCAAGCAGTTTTAAATGAGATTTTTTTCCTTTGAAAATGACATTTGGTGCAGGGACTGTTCTAAACACGGGAAACACGCGTCACTTTACAGGCATACTATAGACACCCCCTAGGTACGATATTTAAAGGAATATTTCACTTTTTTTTTTTTACTTTAACCACTTGAGCCCCGGACCTTTATGCTGCCTAAGGACCAGAGGTCTTTTTCCAATTTGGCACTGCGTCGCTTTAACTGCTAATTGCGCGGTCATGCAATGCTGTACCCAAACGAAATTTGCGTCCTTTTCTTCCCACAAATAGAGCTTTCTTTTGATGGTATTTGATCACCTCTGCGGTTTTTATTTTTTGCGCTATAAACGGAAAAAGACCGAAAATTTTGAAAAAAAATGATATTTTCTACTTTTTGTTCTAAAAAAAATCCAATAAACTAAATTTTAGTCATACATTTAGGCCAAAATGTATTCGGCCACATGTCTTTGGTAAAAAAAATGTCAATAAGCGTATATTTATTGGTTTGCGCAAAAGTTATAGCGTCTACAAACTAGGGTACATTTTCTGGAATTTACATAGCTTTTAGTTTATGACTGCCTATGTCATTTCTTGAGGTGCTAAAATGGCAGGGCAGTACAAAAGCCCCCCAAATGACCCCATTTTGGAAAGTAGACACCCCAAGGAAATTGCTGAGAGGCATGTTGAACCCATTGAATATTTATTTTTTTTGTCCCAAGTGATTGAAAAATGACAAAAAAAAAAAAAAAAAATAATATTTACAAAAAGTGGTCACTAAATGATATATTGCTCACACAGGCCATGGGCCTATGTGGAATTGCACCCCAAAATACATTTAGCTGCTTCTCCTGAGTATGGGGATACCACATGTGTGGGACTTTTTGGGAGCCTAGCCGCGTACGGGGCCCCGAAAACCAATCACCGCCTTCAGGATTTCTAAGGGTGTAAATTTTTGCTTTCACTCTTCACTGCCTATCACAGTTTCGGAGGCCATGGAATGCCAAGATGGCACAAAACCCCCCAAAATGACCCCATTTTGGAAAGTAGACACCCCAAGCTATTTGCTGAGAGGCATATTGAGTCCATGGAATATTTTATATTTTGACACAAGTTGCGGGAAAGTGACACTTTTATTTTTATTTTTTTTTTTTTTTTCATAAAGTTGTCACTAAATGATATATTGCTCACACAGGCCATGGGCATATGTGGAATTGCACCCCAAAATACATTTAGCTGCTTCTCCTGAGTATGGGGATACCACATGTGTGGGACTTTTTGGGAGCCTAGCCGCGTACTGGACCCCGAAAACCAATCACCGCCTTCAGGATTTCTAAGGGTGAAAATTTTTGATTTCACTCTTTACTGCCTATCACAGTTTCGGAGGCCATGGAATGCCCAGGTGGCACAAAACCCCCCCAAATGACCCCATTTTGGAAAGTAGACACCCCAAGCTATTTGCTGAAAGGCATGGTGAGTATTTTGCAGCTCTCATTTGTTTTTGAAAATGAAGAAAGACAAGAAAAAACATTTTTTTTTTTCTTTTTTCAATTTTCAAAACTTTGTGACAAAAAGTGAGGTCTGCAAAATACTCACTATACCTCTCAGCAAATAGCTTGGGGTGTCTACTTTCCAAAATGGGGTCATTTGGGGGGGTTTTGTGCCACCTGGGCATTCCATGGCCTCCGAAACTGTGATAGGCAGTGAAGAGTGAAATCAAAAATTCACGCCCTTAGAAAGCCTGAAGGCGGTGCTTGGTTTTCGGGGTCCCGTACGCGGCTAGGCTCCCAAAAAGTCTCACGCATGTGGTATCCCCGTACTCAGGAGAAGCAGCAGAATGTATTTTGGGGTGTAATTTCACATATTTCCATGGCATGTTTGAGCAATATATCATTTAGTGACAACTTTGTGCAAAAAAAAAAAAAAAAAAAAAAAATTTGTCTCTTTCCCGCAACTTGTGTCGCAATATAAAATATTCCATGGACTCGACATGCCTCTCAGCAAATAGCTTGGGGTGTCTACTTTCCAAAATGGGGTCATTTGGGGGGGTTTTGAACTGTCCTGGCATTTTATGCACAACATTTAGAAGCTTATGTCACACATCACCCACTCTTCTAACCACTTGAAGACAAAGCCCTTTCTGACACTTATTGTTTACATGAAAAAGTTTTTTTTTTTTGCAAAAAAATTACTTTGAACCCCCAAACATTATATATTTTTTTAAAGCAAATGCCCTACAGATTAAAATGGTGGGTGTTTCATTTTTTTTTTTCACACAGTAATTGCGCAGCGATTTTTCAAACGCATTTTTTGGGGAAAAAACACACTTTTTTTAATTTTAATGCACTAAAACACGCTATATTGCCCAAATGTTTGATGAAATAAAAAAGATGATCTTAGGCCGAGTACATGGATACCAAACATGACATGCTTTAAAATTGCGCACAAACGTGCAGTGGCAACAAAATAAATACATGTTTAAAAGCCTTCAAAAGCCTTTACAGGTTACCACTTTAGATTTACAGAGGAGGTCTACTGGAAAAATTACTGCACTCGATCTGGCCTTCGCGGTGATACCTCACATGCATGGTGCAATTGCTGTTTACGTTTGACGACAGACCGCCGCTTGCGTTCGCCTTAGCGCGAGAGCAGGGGGCGACAGGGGTGTTTTTTTTTTTTTTTTTTTTTTTTCTTTATTATTTTTTTGCTTTTTTAATCTTACTTTTAAACTGTTCCTTTCATATTTTTTTTTTTTAATCATTTTTATTGTTATCTCGGGGAATGTAAATATCCCCTATGATAGCAATAGGTAGTGACAGGTACTCTTTTTTGAAAAAATTGTGGTCTATTAGACCCTAGATCTCTCCTCTGCCCTCAAAGCATCTGACCACACCAAGATCGGTGTGATAAAATGCTTCCCCAATTTCCCAATGGCGCTATTTACATCCGGCGAAATCTAAGTCATGAAATACTCGTAGCTTCCGGTTTCTTAGGCCATAGAGATGTTTGGAGCCACTCTGGTCTCTGATCAGCTCTATGGTCAGCTGGCTGAATCACCGGCTGCATTCTCAGGTTCCCTGTTGAGACAGGAGAGCCAGAGAAAAACACGGAAGACGGTGGGGGGGGGGGGCATTCCCTCCCACGGCTTGTAAAAGCAGTCTAGAGGATAATTAGCCGCTAGGATTGCTTTTACATGAAAGCCGACCGCTGGCTGAAAAGAATGATACCAAGATGATACCTAAACCTGCAGGCATCATTCTGGTATAACCACTCAAAGTCGTGAATGGCGTACCTGAAGACAAAAAAATGGTTAACAATGGTTAACAATAAAGCACAGTAAAGTGTAAATAATTACACACCTGAAAAACAAACATGATAAAACATAATAACAATAACAATAACAATAAAACATTGCAGAATAGAATACAGTAAAAAAGAGCAGAACAATAGAGAGAGAGAATAGAGAGAGAGAGAACAATAAAACAACTATTTTTTTTTATTTCATATTTTTTTTTTTTTTACACTTTTTTTGTAACTAACTTTTATAACGGTAACCGGTTCCAGGTTCGGGTCTCTCAAAATGCGATGGCATTTTGGGAGACCCTGTGAAAGTGCGCCTAGTCTGTGCAATGCTGTACCCTACGCTAATACTCAACTAGTGAATGGTAGCGTTCAAAACATTCACCAATGCAAAGACCAGGATTGTCAGGACAGGAGGGACAATAATAGCGGGTGTCACGCCTATATCCGCGCTTGCTGCAGACACAATATCTTTTTTGGGGGCGTTCGCTGGGTAGGGGTACTCGGGAGGACATAAAAATGCCTCTCATGCAGCCGACTGCATTTGGTTGGGGATGTGAATGGGGGAAGTACGGGCGCTGCAGAAGCGGTGGGTTCCCAATTAGGATTGGCGAATGCAGCAGGAAGGGCATTATGGGCACGACGGGCCTGTGTTTGTCTTTCTGGTGGCAGCGGGACACTACTTGTGCTTGCCATCTCGCCAGCTTGAACTGCACTTATGGGACTCGCCACGTCACCACGTGTTACTGCAGTGCTGGTTTGACTACGACCGGGGTGTACTAGGCCGCTGGCGCTTGCCAGTTCACCAAAACGCTACCAAAAAACTGTTAGCGATCGCAGGGATCAGGCCTGACTCTGCGAACGCTGCAGTTATGCTTTTAGTGTTTTGTAAGTGACAGTGATCGATCGATACTGCACTTGGGTGGGCTGGGCCGGGCGGAGGGGCAAAACGCAGGTGCTAGCAGGTATCTGGGCTGATCCCGCTAACACTGCGTATTTGGGAACCCTAAACTGCTGGTGACGCTAGTATAGATCTGATCGGATCAGATATTGATGCGATCAGATACTATACCACTAAGGGTGGTGTACGGTGCGTGCGTGGGTGTTAGCGGTACTGGCGCTAATCTGACGCTGCCTGGGGCTGGTGCTTGCCAGTTCACCAAAATACTACCAAAAAAACTGTTAGCGATCGCAGGGATCAGGCATGACTCTGTGAACGCTGCAGTTATGCGTTTAGTGTTTTGTAAGTGTCAGTGATCGATCGATACTGCACTTGGGTGGGCTGGGCCGGGCGGAGGCGCAAAACGCAGGTGCTAGCAGGTATCTGGGCTGATCCCGCTAACACTGCGTTTTTGGGAACCCTAAACTGCTGGGGACGCTAGTATAGATCTGATCGGATCAGATATTGATCCGTTCAGATACTATACCACTAAGGGAGGCGTATGCTGCGTGCGTGGGTGTTAGCGGTACTTGCGCTAACCTGACGCCTGGGGCTGGTGCTTGCCAGTTCACCAAAATGCTACCAAAAAAACTGTTAGCGATCGCAGGGATCAGGCCTGACTCTGCGAACGCTGCAGTTATGCGTTTAGTGTTTTGTAAGTGACAGTGATCGATCGATACTGCACTTGGGTGGGCTGGGCGGAGGCGCAAAATGCAGGTGCTAGCAGGTATCTGGGCTGATCCCGCTAACACTGCGTTTTTGGGAACCCTAAACTGCTGGGGACGCTAGTATAGTATCTGATCGGATCAGATATTGATCCGATCAGATACTATACCACTAAGGGAGGCGCATGCTGCGTGCGTGGGTGTTAGCGGTACTGGCGCTAATCTGACGCTGCCTGGGGCGACGCATATCACCGCTGGGCGATCGGGGGGCTAAACCTTTATTCGGTAATAAACGGCGGGTGCCCTGACACTATAAAAAATAAACAAACTAACCAGCGTCAACCGTAACGGTTATACGGTGATCAGTGGTGAAAGGGTTAACTAGGGGGCAATCAAGGGGTTAAAACATTTATCAGATAGTATAGGGGGGTCCCTGACGCTATAAAACGCTGACGGCGAACTTAAATATTTACCTCACTAACTAGCGTCACCAGCGACACTAATACAGCGATCAGAAAAATGATCGCTTAGTGACACTGGTGAGGGGGGGTGATCAAGGGGTTAAAACTTTATTAGGGGGGGTTAGGGGGGTACCCTAGACCTACAGGGGGGTAACAGTATCTGTCCCAACACTGTAACTGTCACAAACTGACACCATGCAGTAATCAGAAAAAAAAAAAAAAAAAAACAAAAAAAACTGCTGGTGTCAGTTTGTGACAGGGGGGGGGGGGGTGATTGGGGGGGCATCGGGGGGCGATCGGGGGGGGGATCGGGGTGTTTTGTGTGCCTGGCATGTTCTACTGTGTGTGTGTGTGTTGGTGCACTCACATTGATGTCTTCTCTCCTCGGGCCGGAACGGAAAATACCGACCCGAGGGGAGATGACATCATTTCCTTTGCTGCTGTTTAGCATACAGCAGCAAAGGAAGATTCTCATTGGCCGGCGGCGATCGCGAGGGGGGGGCCACGAACGGATGGTCTCCCCCTCATCACCGATCGCCGCTGGACAAAAGACGACCGCCTCGGGCACCGGGGGGGGGTCCGATCGGACCCCCCACCCGCGGAAGGCAAATCACGTACACTGTACGTGATTTTGCCTGTCCGTGCCACTTTGCCGACGTACATCGGCGTGAGGCGGTCGTCAAGTGGTTAAGCATCATTTAAATCACTGCTCCCGAAAAAACGGACATTTTTAAAAGTTTTTTTTGCATTGATACATGTCCCCTGGGGTAGGACCCGGGTCCCCAAACCCTTTTTAGGACAGTACCATGCAAATTAGCCTTTAAAATGAGCACTTTTGATTTTGAACGTTCGAGTCCCATAGACGTCAATGGGGTTCTAACGTTCGTGCGAACTTTCGGTCCGTTCGCAGGTTCTGGTGCGAACCGAACCGGGGGGTGTTCGGCTCATCCCTACCCAGAACAGAACCCTGGGGGACCCCACTTTCCACCCCGGACCATTCCCAGTACTCCCCATTTATGACTACACTCTGAAATCGCCCCTGTAACCAGTTTTCAATCCATGTACTTACCCTATGGTCTGTGCCAATGGACCTTACTTTGTACTGTAAACTAGGGATGAGCCGAACACCCCCCAGTTCGGTTCGCACCAGAACCTGCGAACGGACCAAAAATTTGCACGAACGTTAGAACCCCATTGACGTCGATGGGACTCGAACGTTCGAAATCAAAAGTGCTAATTTTAAAGGCTAATTTTCATGGTATTGTCCTAAAAAGGGTTTGGGGACCCGGGTCCTGCCCCAGGGGACATGTATCAATGCAAAAAAAAGTTGTAAAAACGGCAGTGATTTTAATAATGAAACCACTTAAAGACCAGCCTCGTTTTGGATTTTAGGTGTTTACAAGTTTAAAACAGGTTTTTTTGCTAGAAAATTACTTAGAACCCCCAAACATTATATATTGTTTTTTTTCTAACATCCTAGAGAATACAATAGCGGTCATTGCAATACTTTTTTTTGCACCGTATTTGCGCAGCGGTCTTCTAAGCGCACTTTTTTTGGAAAAAATTCACTTTTTTGAAAAAAAAAATAAGACAACAGTAAAGTTAGCCCAATTTTTTTTATATTGTGAAATATAATGTTACGCCAAGTAAATTGATACCCGACATGTCACGCTTCAAAATTGCGCCCGCTCGTGGAATAGCGTCAAACTTTTACCCTTAAAAATATCCATAGGCGACGTTTAAAAAATTCTACAGATTGCATGTTTTGCGTTACAGAGGAGGTCTAGGGCTAGAATTATTGCTCTCACTCTACCGGTCGCGGCGATACCTCACATGTGTGGTTTGACCACCGTTTTCATATGCGGGCGCTACTCACGTATGCGTTCGCTTCTGCGTGCGAGCTCGTCGGGACAGGGCGCTTTAAAAAAATTTTTTTTTTTTTTTATTATTTATTTTATTTTATTTTATTTATTTTTTCACTGTTTTTTTAAAAAAAAAAAAATTGGATCACTTTTATTCCTATTACAAGGAATGTAAACATCCCTTGTAATAGAAAAAAGCATGACAGGTCCTCTTAAATATGAGATCTGGGGTCAAAAAGTCCTCAGATCTCATATTTACACTAAAATGCAAAAAAAAAAAAAAAGTCGTTTAAAAAAATGACACTAAAAAAATTTGTGCCTTTAAGAGAGTGGGCGGAGCCGTCGAATGACGTCGCTCCGGCCGTCACATGGTATGGAGACGGGTGGGGGCCATCTTGGCCTCACTTGTCTCCATACCTCAGCAGGGAAAGGACCCGATCGCCTCCGCCGTTACCGACGGCTCCGGTAAGCGGCGGAAGGCGCGGGAGAGCGGCGGGAGGGGGGGTGGCACCTCTCCCGCCGCCGATAACGGTGATCTCGCGGCGAACCCGCCGCAGAGACCACCGTTATCGTGTACAGAATCGCTCACTGTAAAGATGGATATCTCGGTTGTGGCAGCAGCTGCTGCCGTTACCGAGATATCCATCTCCAAAAAAATGACGTATATATACAGTGAGCGGGGCTTAAGTGGTTAAAGTAAAAAAAAAAGTGAAATATTCCTTTAAATATCGTACCTGGGGGGTGTCTATAGTATGCCTGTAAAGTGGCGCGTGTTTCCCGTGCTTAGAACAGTCACTGCACAAAATGTCTTTTTTAAAGGAAAAAAAGTCATTTAAAACTGCTTGCGGGTTTAATGTAATGTCGGGTCCTAGCAATATGGATGAAAATCAGTGAGACAAACAGCATGGGTACCCCCCAGTCCATTACCAGGCCCTTTGGGTCTTGTATGGATATTAAGGGGAACCCCCGCACCCAAATTAAAAAAAGGAAAGGTGTGGGTCCACCAGGCTCTATATACTCTAAACAGCAGTATACAGGTGGTGCAAACAAGACAGGGACTGTAGGTTTGTTGTTAAGTAGAATCTGTTTGTAATTTTGAACAGGTACATTTTTAATGTGTTTAGCTCCAGCCAAAAAATCTTTTTTAAGCTTTTTGGAAAACACCACCCCTGTGACATTTGTTTTGCTGTCTGTGCTCCTCTTCAGAAGATTGAACCTCACTTTTTGTCCCAATGACAAATGTTTTTTGAAAATTTGGGTTTTTTTGTGAAACAATGATTGGTGATAATAATTTTGTCAGTGGATCCGCGCTACAGGATATATTTGCAACTGCAGCCCCCCTATGTAAACAAGGGACACTAACGTGCACCCTAAATAGATACGTGTAAAAAAGTAGGGAATGGCGCTGTGCAAAAAAGGGGGTATATTGGTATATTTTGTGTCTAATAATAGTAGTAGGTGCACCAATGTGACATGTTGCAAGGAACACCAGTAAGTAGTACCCTCAAAGTGCAGTGCTATTAATTAATAAATAATGATAATAAAGTGCTAAACAGTAGATAATCAGAAAATAAATATAAAAATACACAATTATAATCTCATGTGCAAATATTAATAGGTTGACCACTAGTATTGTGAAAAAAGTGTCAAGTGCAGTGTTCCATCTACCCCCTGGGTGATAGAAATGGAGATGCAAATAAAAAATAAAATAAAAAGTGTCCACAATCCTCTATAGTGTATAAAGTAAAGGGTATCCACAGCCCTCTATAATGAAGTGCTAAAAAACAATATAAAAAATGGATACGTGAAAAAATACACAATAAATGTGCAAATATTAAGACCCAGAATATTAAATGGTTGATATATATATATAAAGGTAAGTCTCTAATTTCCTGATGTATATAAAGGTAAGTCTCTAGTTTCCTGATGGTGAACCAATATAAAGCCTCATATGAAGGTGGCAGAGAAGTTCATGTCATGTCTTCCACAGGATTTCCTCCAAAAATTTTTTAAAACAAACACACTCCCCCCGATGTGATTCCACTCACCGGAACGCTGTACCCCTGCAGGGGTCTAGGCATAGGAAGTGTGTACGCCAGATCCCGATCCAATCTAGATGTCGGTCCGATCCCCGTATGTCGGTATCCTCTCAACCCGGATCAGCCACTCATGGAGGGGATGGGGGAAGATGACGATCCCCTGTAGTAGTCCTATTTCCGGTCGGACATCCACTCCGGAGGATTCATCCGGGGCGCACAGCGCGGTGACGGGTAATGGCCGCTCCTCCTCAGGAAGGTCTTTGGAAGGGCGGTGTGTGCCGGCTGAGGGAAGGTGGGGGGGGAGAGGCTCCAGACACACAAGAACAAACCACAACGAAGAAAAAATAAGTCTGTAAAAAAAAAAAAAAAAAAACCGAGCTGAAGGGCTGGGCGCGAAGGGCGGCAGGAAGCCTCCACACGGGTTGATTCCTTTTATCGTCACCGCAGAGAAGCCGGACCGCTTTCCCGCGCCACCCTCCTCTCCTGCCTATCCCTTCCGCCGGGCACTATGGGCAGCCGCCGCCGCGCTGTCAACGAAATCGTGTACAGAATCGCTCACTGTAAAGATGGATATCTCGGTTGTGGCAGCAGCTGCTGCCGTTACCGAGATATCCATCTCCAAAAAAATGACGTATATATACAGTGAGCGGGGCTTAAGTGGTTAAAGTAAAAAAAAAAGTGAAATATTCCTTTAAATATCGTACCTGGGGGGTGTCTATAGTATGCCTGTAAAGTGGCGCGTGTTTCCCGTGCTTAGAACAGTCACTGCACAAAATGTCTTTTTTAAAGGAAAAAAAGTCATTTAAAACTGCTTGCGGGTTTAATGTAATGTCGGGTCCTAGCAATATGGATGAAAATCAGTGAGACAAACAGCATGGGTACCCCCCAGTCCATTACCAGGCCCTTTGGGTCTTGTATGGATATTAAGGGGAACCCCCGCACCCAAATTAAAAAAAGGAAAGGTGTGGGTCCACCAGGCTCTATATACTCTAAACAGCAGTATACAGGTGGTGCAAACAAGACAGGGACTGTAGGTTTGTTGTTAAGTAGAATCTGTTTGTAATTTTGAACAGGTACATTTTTAATGTGTTTAGCTCCAGCCAAAAAATCTTTTTTAAGCTTTTTGGAAAACACCACCCCTGTGACATTTGTTTTGCTGTCTGTGCTCCTCTTCAGAAGATTGAACCTCACTTTTTGTCCCAATGACAAATGTTTTTTGAAAATTTGGGTTTTTTTGTGAAACAATGATTGGTGATAAAGCATCAGTGGAAAGGAGAAATGTTTTTCCCATATTAACTCGGGGGTAGATTTCATCTCACTTCCTGTTGTCTCCTTCCGTTTGCAAGTAGGAGTCGTTTGTAAGTTGGATGATTGAAAGTAGGGGCCTGCCCTATATACTCAGCAGAAATTTGGGCCTTTGGTGTTGTTGTGGCCACAACACTGTAATGCCCCGTGCACAGGGTCAGATTTTCCGATGGAAAATGTCCAATCGGAGCGTGTTGTCCATTCCGACCGTGTGTGGGCTCCATCGGACATTTTCCATCGGATTTTCCGACACACAAAGTTTGAGAGCAGGCTATAAAATTTTCCGACAACAAAATCCAATCGTGTCAACTCCGACCGTGTGTGGCCAGTTCCGATGCACAAAGTGCCACGCATGCTCAGAAGAAATTCTGAGACGGAACAGCTCGGTCTGGTAAAATTAGCGTTCGCAATGGATACAGCACTTTCGTCACGCTGCAATGTAAAAAATGGTTTAATACAGCGCACTCTCTTCTTCTTTATAATGTGAGAAGAATTAGGTAGTTTTGCTGCTCATATTAACACAGACTTCTCACAAACTTCTTTCTTTATTATTTATCGGGACTCCCTCAATATATTTGGATTTGTCACATCTTACAAAATTATTTTTGGGTTGTTTTCTTTTTTTTTTTTTAAAGGCTGTTTTTTGTTTTTTTTTAGGTTTGTATTTTTTTCAAGTCTGAACTTTGTTCTATTTTATTTTTAGTTTTACTTCATAATATTTTTGTGTGTGTTTTGTGTGTCAAGTTACCACAACACCATTGATATCTTATATTATTTAATCTCAAGGAGATTGTTTGGTGTTGGTGTCCCTTGTTAATTTCACATTGTACTTTAGAAATGTACCTGAATCCTCACAAAAAAACTGTCCTTTTTGAAGGAAAAAACACATAGGAGAGTATAATGGAAACAAAAAAAACCTTTATTAAGGGCGCACAACCAAACAAAGAGGGAGGCAACACTGGAGAAACAGCTGAAATTAGCGAAGCCTTGGACCCCCAAGGCAGACATCAATTCTTTAACATCAAAATTGGTGGCCTGAGGAGTCCTTATCTAAGGGAGTGCAGTCTGATCCAGAAGTCCCAGAGATCCGGAAAGCAGCAGATGACATCTGTGTGCCCAGGCTGTGGTACTACAAGAGCCTGCATCTTTTGCCAGACCAGACTGGACCCAGGGTCATCACTTTCTGGTCTTCTTTCCACGCTTCCTTCCTGGCTGTGGCAGGAGGAGGAGTAGGACCTGGAGGAGGAGGAGGACTAGTAGGACCTGGAGGAGGAGGAGGAGGAGTAGTAGGACCTGGAGGAGGAGGAGGACCATGTGTGAGGTCACAAATGTGGGTAGCAGATGTTATTTGGCCCTCAACCCCTTATTGAGAGATTCCAAAATTAAGGACTCACACAGGAGTCGTTGGCCCTCCTCCATCTGTCTCAATTTGCAGGCAGTTATGCAAGCAAAGTCCTCCTCCACAGTGTGGGTGGTTCTCAGGGCCTCTGTAGCCTTCCAAAAGAGGCCTATGGCAGCCTCCTCCAGGGTACTCGTCTTCCTGCCACTCTGTCTTTGCGGGTGTAGGGGAGGAACCTGCATATCAGGCAGCCTGCTTGGCCCGACCACCTCCTGGCTGAGACTTCCCTGTGTATGAAAAAGGGACATGGTTTTAATTTTTGCATCATCAATCACAATCATAAATTAGTACTCCAAACTAACATCTAGTTAACATCATTGATTGGACAAGCAGAAATATTTAGAGGAATGCTATACCTGGCTCAAGCTGGGCTCCTCCACATGTTGCTGCCTGGAAGGCCCAGGTTGGGCGTCAGAAGCCTCAGCGGAGGGGGAAGGAAGCGTGGAAGGAAGACTGGAAAGTGATGACCTGGGTTCAGTCTGACCTGCCAGAAAATGCAGTCTGTCATAGTATCACAGCCTGGGGACATAGATGTCATCTGCTGCTTCAGATCTCTGGGAATCCTGGACCTTCTTGTGCTCCCTTAGATAAGTACTCCTCAGGCCACCAATTAGGATCTTCAAATAGGTGATGTCTGCCGTGGGGACCACCGTCTTCACAAATTCCAGCAATTGATTCAGTGCTGCCTTCCTCTTTGTTTGGTTCTTATAATGTGGGTGGTTTATCTGCCACAGACAAGGCAGCTCCCTGAACATATCAATGAAGATTGCCATAAAGTCGTTATCTTTCAAGATATCAATTTTCACTGCAAGACACAACACAAGACAAACCCTAATGTCAGGCCAAACTCTCCTAATCTTGTTACAATATAGTATGGACAAAAGCGGTGTTGATACGGGCCCTCAATCACACCACTCAGCGCCAGGACAAGATGCAGCCTCAACAGCAAGCAACAATTAGACCAAAGTGACCATCCAATTTGTTAAATACAGACAGGCACGTAAAAAAGACAAAAAATAGCAGCTGTTTAAAATTTAAACGTAAGACATAACCATCGCGGCATAGCATACTCATATAAACAGACTATAATATACCACTAAACAGCGCTAGTGTTAAACAGAGATACATATGCATGCGGCCAACAACACATGAACAAAAAGTCCTTTTTGTAAGAAGCGGTGATGAATACAAAGTGTAGTTAAAACAGTGTCCACCAGGTGTTTGTAACGCTGATCTTCAGTGTGCACCTTCCACCAATCAATCAGATCCCACCATGTGATGGCACACTTCCCTTAGGGGGTTAAACTCACCAGAACAAGGTAATATTAAAGCCTTCAGGGACAAACCAACCAATCCATGCACTGCTGCAACCACCACTTCGGAGAGTTCTCAGATGATCAGGGACCGAAATTAAATAAACAATGAAAGAAAGGGGTACATAGCGTAATCCTGTTTATTAAAAATAGATCCCGTCACAGCACACATAAAAAAAACCCCTTCAATATAGGTTCGTACATTCACAAAACAGTCAACTAAGCATAACGATGGCGTTTACTTCACCGCTGTAGATACCTGCTCAGCTGCCCAAGAGCCGCAATCCACTTCCTGGTTCTCGGTGGAACGCAAACATCACTTCCAGCATCGTGTAAGCCACGACCTGACGCGTTTCGTCATATCCTGACTTCGACAGAGGGCGTGGCTACACGACAAACACACAGGCTTAAATTGAACCACCTCCACCTCCTCAGCCAATCACAATGATAATGCAAATGACGTGACGGCTGGTGCACGCCGTCCGTCGGAGTAAACAAAGGCGGCTTATTACAGGAGGGGAAGAGGAACATTTCGCCGTACTGCACTCAATATAGCAAAAGACAAAAAACTGCATATCTAAACACCCACGAACCAAAATAGGCTAAATCCTGGATGCATAGATAGCTACTACTACATATCATATTATATTATTCTTCATGGGGCTAAAACTACTATATCTGTACAGAATACCGCAAATTACCACATAAGCGGAATACTGTAAAATGCAGCATATACGATCTGTCAGATGTCAACGCCAACTTCATTAACATATATTGAATGGATTAATATGTATAAAACATCCCTAATTCAATATAATCACATCCGTTATACATAACTTAGTAGAGATTATATACAATATTTAGCATGGAATGTGGTTATTGTCACAATCATATTCTCTATAACAGCCTATTACACAATATTTTTCCAAAAAATGGTTAATCTCATTGTTGTAGTGGAGACATTAAAATCCAATGCATTAATTAAAGTCATAAAAATAACTAGAAAAGATACATAAAAAATATATATACTTCCACCTAGCTCGAAATGGCCACTGTGTAAGTTCTAAATATATATAAATTTACCAATATAGATACGGGGAGCAATAAATATTCCCAAAGGGAGAATAGAGCAGAACCGGTATAGGCAATATAAAAATATAAAAATATATATATAAAAATGCTCCATAGAGAAAAATAATTCATATCAAAAAACTTTCACATAGGAAAAAATCGTATAAAGAGCGATTCATATAAAAAGTGATTCACATAAGATAATAAATCCAGAAGGTCAGTAGTCGCTTATGAAGCAGTTAATATCTAGATCCACATTCAGCCCTTTTGGTGATAATGTGTTAGACAGAAAGATCCATTGAGTCTCTCTCCTAGATAAATCACGGACGAGATTAGAGCCCCTCCATTTTGGTTTTAATTGATCAACACCCCAAAATTTGAGGCCTGAGGGATCCTGATTATGCTTTAATTTGAAGTGGAGCGAAACATTGTGGTCTTTAGAGCCTATTTTTATATTTGTTATATGCTCTGCAATCCTGACTCTTAAAAGCCTCTTAGTGCGTCCAATATAAATGAGCCCACATGGACATTGCAGAGCATATACCACAAAGGAAGTGTTACAAGAAATAAACTCATTGATGGCAAATTCCTTATTATTCGATGTGGATATAAAGCTTTCCAAAGCCCTCATTGGTCTCTCAACTTCCCTACATGCGCGACACCTCCTACAACTAAAAAAGCCTTTTCTATCCCAAAAAAGTGGGAGGCCTAGAGGGCGGATCCAACACCTTCCGCACTATTTTGTCAGCAATGCTCTGGGACCTTCTATAAATAAACTTAGACCTATCTGGAAGAGCCATATTCAACACTTTGTCCATACGCAAAATGTGCCAGTGGGCATTAACCACTTAAAGACCAGCCTCGTTTTGGATTTTAGGTGTTTACAAGTTTAAAACAGGTTTTTTTGCTAGAAAATTACTTAGAACCCCCAAACATTATATATTGTTTTTTTTCTAACATCCTAGAGAATACAATAGCGGTCATTGCAATACTTTTTTTTGCACCGTATTTGCGCAGCGGTCTTCTAAGCGCACTTTTTTTGGAAAAAATTCACTTTTTTGAAAAAAAAAATAAGACAACAGTAAAGTTAGCCCAATTTTTTTTTATATTGTGAAATATAATGTTACGCCAAGTAAATTGATACCCAAGATGTCACGCTTCAAAATTGCGCCCGCTCGTGGAATAGCGTCAAACTTTTACCCTTAAAAATCTCCATAGGCGACGTTTAAAAAATTCTACAGATTGCATGTTTTGCGTTACAGAGGAGGTCTAGGGCTAGAATTATTGCTCTCACTCTACCGGTCGCGGCGATACCTCACATGTGTGGTTTGACCACCGTTTTCATATGCGGGCGCTACTCATGTATGCGTTCGCTTCTGCGTGCGAGCTCGTCGGGACAGGGCGCTTTAAAAATTTTTTTTTTTTTTTTTTTATTATTTATTTTATTTTATTTTATTTATTTTTTCACTGTTTTTAAAAAAAAAAAAAATTGGATCACTTTTATTCCTATTACAAGGAATGTAAACATCCCTTGTAATAGAAAAAAGCATGACAGGTCCTCTTAAATATGAGATCTGGGGTCAAAAAGTCCTCAGATCTCATATTTACACTAAAATGCAAAAAAAAAAAAATAAAGTCGTTTAAAAAAATGACACTAAAAAAATTTGTGCCTTTAAGAGAGTGGGCGGAGCCGTCGAATGACGTCGCTCCGGCCGTCACATGGTATGGAGACGGGTGGGGGCCATCTTGGCCTCACTTGTCTCCATACCTCAGCAGGGAAAGGACCCGATCGCCTCCGCCGCTACCGACGGCTCCGGTAAGCGGCGGAAGGTGCGGGAGAGCGGTGGGAGGGGGGGTGGCACCTCTCCCGCCGCCGATAACGGTGATCTCACGGCGAACCCGCCGCAGAGACCACCATTATCGTGTACAGAATCGCTCACTGTAAAGATGGATATCTCGGTTGTGGCAGCAGCTGCTGCCATTACCGAGATATCCATCTTCAAAAAAATGACGTATATATACAGTGAGCGGGGCTTAAGTGGCTTCCACCTCCTTGTATTGGGAGTGGAACCCGGAGATGAAGCTCCCTTCATGATTATTCATATTCTGCAGAACTGATCCTTCTTCTAGAAAAGAATCTCTCGGTTGCGCAGCTAACTCATAAATAATGGAGTCCAGAGCTTCCCCACGATAACCCTTTTCCATGAACTTTTTCTTTATAGTTTGGGCTTGCAGCAAAAAATCTACTTCTTCCGAACAGTTCCTTTTTACCCTGGTGAGTTGTCCCTTAGGTATATTTTTTAACCATTTAGGGTGGTGACCACTATCATCGGGTAGGAAACTATTGAAGTCGGTGGGTTTAAAATAAACCCTGGTTCCCAACTTATTTCCTTGCCGGAAAATACTCACATCCAGAAAGTGAATCTCACTCTGACTAAACTCACTAGTTAGTCTGATATTATTGGCATTAGAATTAAGCTCCTTCAAAAATTCATGTAAACTCTCACTTGATCCCTCCCAGATAAAGAACAGGTCATCAATATACCTTTTGTATAGCAAAAGTTGGGTGCGGGTGGTGGAAAAAATTACTTTATCCTCCCACTCCCCCATAAACAAATTTGCTATACTCGGGGCAAATTTGGCCCCCATAGCAACGCCTCTATATTGGGAAAAAAATGGCCATCATACCAAAAGAAATTGTGGCTTAAACAAAAATCAAGGGCATTCCTGATAAAAACTTTTTGGTTATGAGGTAAATCCTCACGTTGGCATAAAGCCCAGTTAAGAGCTAGAAGGGCATCATCGTGTTGGATGATTGAATACAAGGATGCCACATCTGCAGTGACCAAAAAAAGCTCTTGTTTCCCCGTTAGATCAACCTGTTTTAAAATCTGCAAGAGACTCTTAGTGTCCCTAAGATATGCCTTGGTCTGTAACACACTTCCTTGCAAAAAATGATCCAAGTACTGGCCCATCCGGGACGTTATGGAGCCAATACCGTTTACTATTGGTCTCCCGGGGGGATTATTCAGGTCTTTATGTATTTTAGGGAGGGTATAAATAGTAGGGATTCTGCTACTACTTGGCACAAGGAATCTTCTTTCTCTATTGGACAAGACACCAGTTGCATAGCCCATTTCCACGAGATTCCTAAGATCTTTCTCATATTGTGCAGTAGGGTCCTTCGGTAGTCTCACATATGTGTTACCATCATTTAACATCTCAGTGAGTTGGTTGTGATAAAAATCCTTATTTAAAATCACTACCCCACCCCCCTTATCTGCAGGCCTTATGACTATCTCCTTCCTTTTTTCAAGAGCGGAGATACCATCCATTATGTGTTGGGGATTAACGTTCTTTTTTGGTATTAACTGCTCCAGATCCCGTATTACCAATCCTTTAAAAACCTCAATATGCTGATTCGCACTATTGAGGGGATTAAAGAGAGATTTATTTCTCAATTCACTATCACGAGGATCGACAGTCCTGACTGTAGTTGATAAGGGATTCCTATTCAGGAAGTGCTTCTTGATATTTATTTTTCTTATATACTTATGTGTATCAATGAAAACATCGAACTTGTTAATAGGCCTTTTAAGGCCACACTTTAAACCCAAATGTAAAATGTTGGTTTCTTTATGGGATAAAATCACATTACTTAAATTAAAAATGCCTCCTAGTCCTGCTCTCTCCTTCTTTTTTTTGGGCCCTTCTTCTTGCCCTGCAGCCCCTTGTTCTTCTCTCCACTGACTGGGATAATGGGCATAATCTCCCTCCCGTCGTGGCTGCTCCCTCCAGTGCGGTTTGTGGTAGTATTGTCTCGGCTGTGCCTGCCCTGGAGGCCTCCCCCTTCGATGGGGGTGCCCCCGACCACGCTTCTGCCAGCCTTTCCCCCTCCCTAAAAAAGGACGGGGCGATTGGAGCCTCGTTCTATCCCCATTTCCTCTCAAAGTATCAAATCTATTAAACACAGGGACCTGATACTGATTATTGGAAGGTGTATGATAATAGGGATTGCCAGATCCATTCCTTCTCTCATTACCTCTCCCATGATCCATATTCCCTCTAATAGGGGTGGCAAAGTCACCCGGGGGACGACTACAGCTAGCATCCCTACTTTTGTTCCCACCATATGGAGCCATACTTGGGGGCTTATTCAAGCGGCCACTGGGCCCCTCACCTTGAATACCAGCCCCATTCACTGTGGTATTCGTAGGAGCTTTAGACTGTTGCCAGAGATACACTAAACCTGACCTAAAATCACTCAGGTCTCTATGAAACTTCTTTGCCTTCTTTTTCTGTGTATCCCTGTCAATCTTTTCAAGCTTCTTTTTTATACGAGTATTAAAATCCACTACTTGCTGCGAGTCCTTTACAGGGTCCAATTGCATGCGGAACTCGTTAATTTTGGCCTCCAGGATAGCCATTTTCTTGCATTTACGTGCAAGCACCAGATCCTGCAACTTAAATCCCATATCGGTAAAAAAATCTTACCACTCTTGCATAGACTCTGGATCGTCAAGACCATCTTGGGGGACAACATCCCATCTCAAACTCCTAACCAAGATCTTTTCTTTAATATACTGCTCAAACGTACAGATGTCCCACCAGGTACGGACCTGTTTTTCGAGTACATTCCCTAAAGCAGTAAGAACCCCATTGGTATTAGATTGTGCAGTAGTCTGCTCATTGACTGCAAAAATAGTATTGATATCAATTGTTCTGCTGCTTAGAAACTGCAACGCATCCATGGCTGCCGAGAAACAAAAGGAAAAAAACTATGGACAAAAGCGGTGTTGATACGGGGCCCTCAATCACACCACTCAGCACCAGGACAAGATGCAGCCTCAACAGCAAGCAACAATTAGACCAAAGTGACCGTCCAATTTGTTAAATACAGACAGGCACGTAAAAAAGACAAAAAATAGCAGCTGTTTAAAATTTAAACGTAAGACATAACCATTGCGGCATAGCATACTCATATAAACAGACTATAATATACCACTAAACAGCGCTAGCGTTGAACAGAGATACATATGCATGCGGCCAACAACACATGAACAAAAAGTCCTTTTTGTAAGAAGCGGTGATGAATACAAAGTGTAGTTAAAACAGTGTCCACCAGGTGTTTGTAACGCTGATCTTCAGTGTGCACCTTCCACCAATCAATCAGATCCCACCATGTGATGGCACACTTCCCTTAGGGGGTTAAACTCACCAGAACAAGGTAATATTAAAGCCTTCAGGGACAAACCAACCAATCCATGCACTGCTGCAACCACCACTTCGGAGAGTTCTCAGATGATCAGGGACCGAAATTAAATAAACAATGAAAGAAAGGGGTACATAGCGTAATCCTGTTTATTAAAAATAGATCCTGTCACAGCACACATAAAAAAAACCCCCTTCAATATAGGTTCGTACATTCACAAAACAGTCAACTAAGCATAACGATGGCGTTTACTTCACCGCTGTAGATACCGGCTCAGCTGTCCAAGAGCCGCAATCCACTTCCTGGTTCTCGGTGGAACGCAAACGTCACTTCCAGCGTCGTGTAAGCCACGAACTGACGCGTTTCATCATATCCTGACTTCGACAGAGGGCGTGGCTACACGACAAACACACAGGCTTAAATTGAACCACCTCCACCTCCTCAGCCAATCACAATGATAATGCAAATGACGTGACGGCTGGTGCACGCCGTCCGTCGGAGTAAACAAAGGCGGCTTATTACAGGAGGGGAAGAGGAACATTTCGCCGTACTGCACTCAATATAGCAAAAGACAAAGAACTGCATATCTAAACACCCACGAACCAAAATAGGCTAAATCCTGGATGCATAGATAGCTACTACTACATATCATATTATATTATTCTTCATGGGGCTAAAACTACTATATCTGTACAGAATACCGCAAATTACCACATAAGCGGAATACTGTAAAATGCAGCATATACGATCTGTCAGATGTCAACGCCAACTTCATTAACATATATTGAATGGATTAATATGTATAAAACATCCCTAATTCAATATAATCACATCCGTTATACATAACTTAGTAGAGATTATATACAATATTTAGCATGGAATGTGGTTATTGTCACAATCATATTCTCTATAACAGCCTATTACACAATATTTTTCCAAAAAATGGTTAATCTCATTGTTGTAGTGGAGACATTAAAATCTAATGCATTAATTAAAGTCATAAAAATAACTAGAAAAGATACATAAAAAATATATATACTTCCACCTAGCTCAAAATGGCCACTGTGTAAGTTCTAAATATATATAAATTTACCAATATAGATATGGGGAGCAATAAATATTCCCAAAGGGAGAATAGAGCAGAACCGGTATAGGCAATATAAAAATATAAAAATATATATATAAAAATGCTCCATAGAGAAAAATAATTCATATCAAAAAACTTTCACATAGGAAAAAATCGCATAAAGAGCGATTCATATAAAAAGTGATTCACATAAGATAATAAATCCAGAAGGTCAGTAGTCGCTTATGAAGCAGTTAATATCTAGATCCACATTCAGCCCTTTTGGCGATAATGTGTCAGCCAGAAAGATCCATTGAGTCTCTCTCCTAGATAAATCACAGACGAGATTAGAGCCCCTCCATTTTGGTTTTAAGTGATCAACACCCCAAAATTTGAGGCCTGAGGGATCCTGATTATGCTTTAATTTGAAGTGGAGCGAAACATTGTGGTCTTTAAAGCCTATTTTTATATTTGTTATATGCTCTGCAATCCTGACTCTTAAAAGCCTCTTAGTGCGTCCAATATAAATGAGCCCACATGGACATTGCAGAGCATATACCACAAAGGAAGTGTTACAAGTAATAAACTCATTGATGGCAAATTCCTTATTATTCGATGTGGATATAAAGCTTTCCAAAGCCCTCATTGGTCTCTCAACTTCCCTACATGCGCGACACCTCCTACAACTAAAAAAGCCTTTTCTATCCCAAAAAAGTGGGAGGCCTAGAGGGCGGATCCAACACCTTCCGCACTATTTTGTCAGCAATGCTCTGGGACCTTCTATAAATAAACTTAGGCCTATCTGGAAGAGCCGTATTCAACACTTTGTCCATACGCAAAATGTGCCAGTGGGCATTAAAGATGTCTTCCACCTCCTTGTATTGGGAGTGGAACCCGGAGATGAAGCTCCCTTCATGATTAATCATATTCTGAACAACTGGTCCTTCTTCTAGAAAAGAATCTCTCGGTTGCGCAGCTAACTCATAAATAATGGAGTCCAGAGCTTCCCCACGATAACCCTTTTCCATGAACTTTTTCTTTATAGTTTGGGCTTGCAGCAAAAAATCTACTTCTTTCGAACAGTTCCTTTTTACCCTGGTGAGTTGTCCCTTAGGTATATTTTTTAACAATTTAGGGTGGTGACCACTATCAACGGGTAGGTAACTATTGGAGTCGGTGGGTTTAAAATAAACCCCGGTTCCCAACTTATTTCCTTGCCGGAAAATACTCACATCCAGAAAGTGAATTTCACTCTGACTAAACTCACTAGTTAGTCTGATATTATTGGCATTAGAATTAAGCTCCTTCAAAAATTCATGTAAACTCTCACTTGATCCCTCCCAGATAAAGAACAGGTCATCAATATACCTTTTGTATAGCAAAAGTTGGGTGCGGGTGGTGGAAAAAATTACTTTATCCTCCCACTCCCCCATAAACAAATTTGCTATACTCGGGGCAAATTTGGCCCCCATAGCAACGCCTCTACATTGGGAAAAAAAATGGCCATCATACCAAAAGAAATTGTGGCTTAAACAAAAATCAAGGGCATTCCTAATAAAAACTTTTTGGTTATGAGGTAAATCCTCACGTTGGCATAAAGCCCGGTTAAGAGCTAGAAGGGCATCATCGTGTTGGATGATTGAATACAAGGATGCCACATCTGCAGTGACCAAAAAAAGCTCTTGTTTCCCTGTTAGATCAACCTGTTTTAAAATCTGCAAGAGACTCTTAGTGTCCCTAAGATATGCCTTGGTCTGTAACACACTTCCTTGCAAAAAATGATCCAAGTCCTAGCCCATCCGGGACGTTATGGAGCCAATACCATTTACTATTGGTCTCCCGGGGGGATTATTCAGGTCTTTATGTATTTTAGGGAGGGTATAAATAGTAGGGATTCTGCTACTACTTGGCACAAGGAATCTTCTTTCTCTATTGGACAAGACACCAGTTGCATAGCCCATTTCCACGAGATTCCTAAGATCTTTCTCATATTGTGCAGTAGGCTCCTTCGGTAGTCTCACATGTGTGTTACCATCATTTAACATCTCAGTGAGTTGGTTGTGATAAAAATCCTTATTTAAAATCACTACCCCACCCCCCTTATCCGCAGGCCTTATGACTATCTCCTTCCTTTTTTCAAGAGCGGAGATACCATCCATTATGTGTTGGGGATTAACGTTCTTTTTTGGTATTAACTGCTCCAGATCCCGTATTACCAATCCTTTAAAAACCTCAACATGCTGATTCGCACTATTGAGGGGATTAAAGAGGGATTTATTCCTCAATCCACTATCACGAGGATCGACAGTCCTGACTGTAGTTGATAAGGGATTCCTATTCAGGAAGTGCTTCTTGATATTTATTTTTCTTATATACTTATGTGTATCAATGAAAACATCGAACTTGTTAATAGGCCTTTTAAGGCCACA
Source organism: Lithobates septentrionalis (assembly GCA_037952835.1). Taxonomy (NCBI): domain Eukaryota; kingdom Metazoa; phylum Chordata; class Amphibia; order Anura; family Ranidae; genus Lithobates; species Lithobates septentrionalis. The sequence goes on along the minus strand of JBBDGP010000509.1, from coordinate 13,959,002 downwards.
CTTTAAACCCAAATGTAAAATGTTGGTTTCTTTATGGGATAAAATCACATTACTTAAATTAAAAATGCCTCCTAGTCCTGCTCTCTCCTTCTTTTTTTGGGGCCCTTCTTCCTGCCCTGCAGCCCCTTGTTCTTCTCTCCACTGACTGGGATAATGGGCATAATCTCCCTCCCGTCGTGGCTGCTCCCTCCATTGCGGTTTGTGGTAGTATTGTCTCGGCTGTGCCTGCCCTGGAGGCCTCCCCCTTCGATGGGGGTGCCCCCGACCACGCTTCTGCCAGCCTTTCCCCCTCCCTAAAAAAGGACGGGGCGATTGGAGCCTCGTTCTATCCCCATTTCCTCTCAAAGTATGAAATCTATTAAACACAGGGACCTGATACTGATTATTGGAAGGTGTATGATAATAGGGATTGCCAGATCCATTCCTTCTCTCATTACCTCTCCCATGATCCATATTCCCTCTAATAGGGGTGGCAAAGTCACCCGGGGGACGACTACAGCTAGCATCCCTACTTTTGTTCCCACCATATGGAGCCATACTTGGGGGCTTATTCAAGTGGCCACTGGCCCCCTCACCTTGAATACCAGCCCCATTCACTGTGGTATTCGTAGGAGCTTTAGACTGTTGCCAGAGATACACTAAACCTGACCTAAAATCACTCAGGTCTCTATGAAACTTCTTCGCCTTCTTTTTCTGTGTATCCCTGTCAATCTTTTCAAGCTTCTTTTTTATACGAGTATTAAAATCCACTACTTGCTGCGAGTCCTTTACAGGGTCCAATTGCATGCGGAACTCGTTAATTTTGGCCTCCAGGATAGCCATTTTCTTGCATTTACGTGCAAGCACCAGATCCTGCAACTTAAATCCCATATCGGTAAAAAAATCTTACCACTCTTGCATAGACTCTGGATCGTCAAGACCATCTTGGGGGACAACATCCCATCTCAAACTCCTAACCAAGATCTTTTCTTTAATATACTGCTCAAACGTACAGATGTCCCACCAGGTACGGACCTGTTTTTCGAGTACATTCCCTAAAGCAGTAAGAACCCCATTGGTATTAGATTGTGCAGTAGTCTGCTCATTGACTGCAAAAATAGTATTGATATCAATTGTTCTGCTGCTTAGAAACTGCAACGCATCCATGGCTGCCGAGAAACAAAAGGAAAAAAACTATGGACAAAAGCGGTGTTGATACGGGCCCTCAATCACACCACTCAGCACCAGGACAAGATGCAGCCTCAACAGCAAGCAACAATTAGACCAAAGTGACCGTCCAATTTGTTAAGTACAGACAGGCACGTAAAAAAGACAAAAAATAGCAGCTGTTTAAATTTAAACGTAAGACATAACCATTGCGGCATAGCATACTCATATAAACAGACTATAATATACCACTAAACAGCGCTAGTGTTGAACAGAGATACATATGCATGCGGCCAACAACACATGAACAAAAAGTCCTTTTTGTAAGAAGCGGTGATGAATACAAAGTGTAGTTAAAACAGTGTCCACCAGGTGTTTGTAACGCTGATCTTCAGTGTGCACCTTCCACCAATCAATCAGATCCCACCATGTGATAGCACACTTCCCTTAGGGGGTTAAACTCACCAGAACAAGGTAATATTAAAGCCTTCAGGGACAAACCAACCAATCCATGCACTGCTGCAACCACCACTTCGGAGAGTTCTCAGATGATCAGGGACCGAAATTAAATAAACAATGAAAGAAAGGGGTACATAGCGTAATCCTGTTTATTAAAAATAGATCCTGTCACAGCACACATAAAAAAAACCCCCTTCAATATAGGTTCGTACATTCACAAAACAGTCAACTAAGCATAACGATGGCGTTTACTTCACCGCTGTAGATACCGGCTCAGCTGTCCAAGAGCCGCAATCCACTTCCTGGTTCTCGGTGGAACGCAAACGTCACTTCCAGCGTCGTGTAAGCCACGAACTGACGCGTTTCATCATATCCTGACTTCGACAGAGGGCGTGGCTACACGACAAACACACAGGCTTAAATTGAACCACCTCCACCTCCTCAGCCAATCACAATGATAATGCAAATGACGTGACGGCTGGTGCACGCCGTCCGTCGGAGTAAACAAAGGCAGCTTATTACAGGAGGGGAAGAGGAACATTTCGCCGTACTGCACTCAATATAGCAAAAGACAAAGAACTGCATATCTAAACACCCACGAACCAAAATAGGCTAAATCCTGGATGCATAGATAGCTACTACTACATATCATATTATATTATTCTTCATGGGGCTAAATCTACTATATCTGTACAGAATACCGCAAATTACCACATAAGCGGAATACTGTAAAATGCAGCATATACGATCTGTCAGATGTCAACGCCAACTTCATTAACATATATTGAATGGATTAATATGTATAAAACATCCCTAATTCAATATAATCACATCCGTTATACATAACTTAGTAGAGATTATATACAATATTTAGCATGGAATGTGGTTATTGTCACAATCATATTCTCTATAACAGCCTATTACACAATATTTTTCCAAAAAATGGTTAATCTCATTGTTGTAGTGGAGACATTAAAATCTAATGCATTAATTAAAGTCATAAAAATAACTAGAAAAGATACATAAAAATATATATACTTCCACCTAGCTCAAAATGGCCACTGTGTAAGTTCTAAATATATATAAATTTACCAATATAGATACGGGGAGCAATAAATATTCCCAAAGGGAGAATAGAGCAGAACCGGTATAGGCAATATAAAAATATAAAAATATATATATAAAAATGCTCCATAGAGAAAAATAATTCATATCAAAAAACTTTCACATAGGAAAAAATCGCATAAAGAGCGATTCATATAAAAAGTGATTCACATAAGATAATAAATCCAGAAGGTCAGTAGTCGCTTATGAAGCAGTTAATATCTAGATCCACATTCAGCCCTTTTGGCGATAATGTGTCAGCCAGAAAGATCCATTGAGTCTCTCTCCTAGATAAATCACAGACGAGATTAGAGCCCCTCCATTTTGGTTTTAAGTGATCAACACCCCAAAATTTGAGGCCTGAGGGATCCTGATTATGCTTTAATTTGAAGTGGAGCGAAACATTGTGGTCTTTAAAGCCTATTTTTATATTTGTTATATGCTCTGCAATCCTGACTCTTAAAAGCCTCTTAGTGCGTCCAATATAAATGAGCCCACATGGACATTGCAGAGCATATACCACAAAGGAAGTGTTACAAGTAATAAACTCATTGATGGCAAATTCCTTATTATTCGATGTGGATATAAAGCTTTCCAAAGCCCTCATTGGTCTCTCAACTTCCCTACATGCGCGACACCTCCTACAACTAAAAAAGCCTTTTCTATCCCAAAAAAGTGGGAGGCCTAGAGGGCGGATCCAACACCTTCCGCACTATTTTGTCAGCAATGCTCTGGGACCTTCTATAAATAAACTTAGGCCTATCTGGAAGAGCCGTATTCAACACTTTGTCCATACGCAAAATGTGCCAGTGGGCATTAAAGATGTCTTCCACCTCCTTGTATTGGGAGTGGAACCCGGAGATGAAGCTCCCTTCATGATTAATCATATTCTGAACAACTGGTCCTTCTTCTAGAAAAGAATCTCTCGGTTGCGCAGCTAACTCATAAATAATGGAGTCCAGAGCTTCCCCACGATAACCCTTTTCCATGAACTTTTTCTTTATAGTTTGGGCTTGCAGCAAAAAATCTACTTCTTTCGAACAGTTCCTTTTTACCCTGGTGAGTTGTCCCTTAGGTATATTTTTTAACAATTTAGGGTGGTGACCACTATCAACGGGTAGGTAACTATTGGAGTCGGTGGGTTTAAAATAAACCCCGGTTCCCAACTTATTTCCTTGCCGGAAAATACTCACATCCAGAAAGTGAATTTCACTCTGACTAAACTCACTAGTTAGTCTGATATTATTGGCATTAGAATTAAGCTCCTTCAAAAATTCATGTAAACTCTCACTTGATCCCTCCCAGATAAAGAACAGGTCATCAATATACCTTTTGTATAGCAAAAGTTGGGTGCGGGTGGTGGAAAAAATTACTTTATCCTCCCACTCCCCCATAAACAAATTTGCTATACTCGGGGCAAATTTGGCCCCCATAGCAACGCCTCTACATTGGGAAAAAAAAATGGCCATCATACCAAAAGAAATTGTGGCTTAAACAAAAATCAAGGGCATTCCTAATAAAAACTTTTTGGTTATGAGGTAAATCCTCACGTTGGCATAAAGCCCGGTTAAGAGCTAGAAGGGCATCATCGTGTTGGATGATTGAATACAAGGATGCCACATCTGCAGTGACCAAAAAAAGCTCTTGTTTCCCTGTTAGATCAACCTGTTTTAAAATCTGCAAGAGACTCTTAGTGTCCCTAAGATATGCCTTGGTCTGTAACACACTTCCTTGCAAAAAATGATCCAAGTCCTAGCCCATCCGGGACGTTATGGAGCCAATACCATTTACTATTGGTCTCCCGGGGGGATTATTCAGGTCTTTATGTATTTTAGGGAGGGTATAAATAGTAGGGATTCTGCTACTACTTGGCACAAGGAATCTTCTTTCTCTATTGGACAAGACACCAGTTGCATAGCCCATTTCCACGAGATTCCTAAGATCTTTCTCATATTGTGCAGTAGGCTCCTTCGGTAGTCTCACATGTGTGTTACCATCATTTAACATCTCAGTGAGTTGGTTGTGATAAAAATCCTTATTTAAAATCACTACCCCACCCCCCTTATCCGCAGGCCTTATGACTATCTCCTTCCTTTTTTCAAGAGCGGAGATACCATCCATTATGTGTTGGGGATTAACGTTCTTTTTTGGTATTAACTGCTCCAGATCCCGTATTACCAATCCTTTAAAAACCTCAACATGCTGATTCGCACTATTGAGGGGATTAAAGAGGGATTTATTCCTCAATCCACTATCACGAGGATCGACAGTCCTGACTGTAGTTGATAAGGGATTCCTATTCAGGAAGTGCTTCTTGATATTTATTTTTCTTATATACTTATGTGTATCAATGAAAACATCGAACTTGTTAATAGGCCTTTTAAGGCCACACTTTAAACCCAAATGTAAAATGTTGGTTTCTTTATGGGATAAAATCACATTACTTAAATTAAAAATGCCTCCTAGTCCTGCTCTCTCCTTCTTTTTTTGGGGCCCTTCTTCCTGCCCTGCAGCCCCTTGTTCTTCTCTCCACTGACTGGGATAATGGGCATAATCTCCCTCCCGTCGTGGCTGCTCCCTCCATTGCGGTTTGTGGTAGTATTGTCTCGGCTGTGCCTGCCCTGGAGGCCTCCCCCTTCGATGGGGGTGCCCCCGACCACGCTTCTGCCAGCCTTTCCCCCTCCCTAAAAAAGGACGGGGCGATCGGAGCCTCGTTCTATCCCCATTTCCTCTCAAAGTATCAAATCTATTAAACACAGGGACCTGATACTGATTATTGGAAGGTGTATGATAATAGGGATTGCCAGATCCATTCCTTCTCTCATTACCTCTCCCATGATCCATATTCCCTCTAATAGGGGTGGCAAAGTCACCCGGGGGACGACTACAGCTAGCATCCCTACTTTTGTTCCCACCATATGGAGCCATACTTGGGGGCTTATTCAAGTGGCCACTGGGCCCCTCACCTTGAATACCAGCCCCATTCACTGTGGTATTCGTAGGAGCTTTAGACTGTTGCCAGAGATACACTAAACCTGACCTAAAATCACTCAGGTCTCTATGAAACTTCTTCGCCTTCTTTTTCTGTGTATCCCTGTCAATCTTTTCAAGCTTCTTTTTTATACGAGTATTAAAATCCACTACTTGCTGCGAGTCCTTTACAGGGTCCAATTGCATGCGGAACTCGTTAATTTTGGCCTCCAGGATAGCCATTTTCTTGCATTTACGTGCAAGCACCAGATCCTGCAACTTAAATCCCATATCGGTAAAAAAATCTTACCACTCTTGCATAGACTCTGGATCGTCAAGACCATCTTGGGGGACAACATCCCATCTCAAACTCCTAACCAAGATCTTTTCTTTAATATACTGCTCAAACGTACAGATGTCCCACCAGGTACGGACCTGTTTTTCGAGTACATTCCCTAAAGCAGTAAGAACCCCATTGGTATTAGATTGTGCAGTAGTCTGCTCATTGACTGCAAAAATAGTATTGATATCAATTGTTCTGCTGCTTAGAAACTGCAACGCATCCATGGCTGCCGAGAAACAAAAGGAAAAAAACTATGGACAAAAGCGGTGTTGATACGGGCCCTCAATCACACCACTCAGCACCAGGACAAGATGCAGCCTCAACAGCAAGCAACAATTAGACCAAAGTGACCGTCCAATTTGTTAAATACAGACAGGCACGTAAAAAAGACAAAAAATAGCAGCTGTTTAAAATTTAAACGTAAGACATAACCATTGCGGCATAGCATACTCATATAAACAGACTATAATATACCACTAAACAGCGCTAGTGTTGAACAGAGATACATATGCATGCGGCCAACAACACATGAACAAAAAGTCCTTTTTGTAAGAAGCGGTGATGAATACAAAGTGTAGTTAAAACAGTGTCCACCAGGTGTTTGTAACGCTGATCTTCAGTGTGCACCTTCCACCAATCAATCAGATCCCACCATGTGATGGCACACTTCCCTTAGGGGGTTAAACTCACCAGAACAAGGTAATATTAAAGCCTTCAGGGACAAACCAACCAATCCATGCACTGCTGCAACCACCACTTCGGAGAGTTCTCAGATGATCAGGGACCGAAATTAAATAAACAATGAAAGAAAGGGGTACATAGCGTAATCCTGTTTATTAAAAATAGATCCCGTCACAGCACACATAAAAAAAACCCCCTTCAATAGGTGGAAGGTGCACACTGAAGATCAGCGTTACAAACACCTGGTGGACACTGTTTTAACTATACTTTGTATTCATCACCGCTTCTTACAAAAAGGACTTTTTGTTCATGTGTTGTTGGCTGCATGCATATGTATCATGTATCTCTGTTCAACACTAGCGCTGTTTAGTGGTATATTATAGTCTGTTTATATTGTTACAATATAGGCCTCAATCTAGAAGCAGTATAGGCCCAAGTTTGGCTCTTACCTTCGTTATCACGATCGGCTCCTCCGATACTCCTTCCTCCGCTCACAGATCGTACGTACTACGCACGCGTGTTACGCTTTATACACACTGCGCATGCGTGTAACTCCGCCCGCCCCTGACGTTCTTTCTAGTCTATTCTCCGCCCCTTTTCGTTTGGCGCAGTGGGGGAAGAGCACATGGCGGAGACACAGCAGGTGCGTGCTAATTACAGCAACGAGGAGGAGGGGGAGGAAAGCCCGGAGCCGGAAACGTCTGGATCAAGAAGGAGAAGATTTAAGGCCTCAAATATGTCCTTTGGGGAGATGTTGGAGATGGTCGACATCCTGAAGAAGGCCGACTATGATGGAAAGTATGGACCTTACCTCAACCCCAATGTCAGAAAGGCCAAGATAATGGCGAAAGTGGTCAAAAGTCTGCACCGGAATTTCGGGGTATGACGATCAAAAGATCAGCTCAGGAAGCGGTGGTCGGACCTGAAATTAAGAGAACACGAGCAGTACAGAAAGATCCGGAGAGTGCTGCAAAAAAGTAAGTAGTTGTGCTGTGTTCCTATTCTTTTTGTGTTTATTACGTTCGTGCTGCTCCATGTGCTTTTAGGAACTGTTGTACAGTTTAAAATGACAACTTTAATGTTCATGGGCACACCATTGTTTTTGCCATATGCATTTGACCACATTTTTTAGGGCCTACTTGTATGAAACTAATTTGGTTGTGTAGATGTGTTTGTTACTAGAATGAAATGCAAACTAGATTCTGTGTAAGGAGAGGACACTCAGCAGCAGTTTTCACATCTGGGCACTGGAGCACTAGTGTGGGACACAAGAACACCCTTTTTATTAGGGGTCCCACACAGGTGCTCCAGTGTATACTATAGGGGGGTCTCCATCTGTGAAGCTTGTACAAAACAGGTAAAGTATTGAAGCTTGACAAAGGACAATACAAATTCTACATCTTGGAACTCTGCCAAAAGAGACAATTGTACCCCACTTCCAAGCAATGTTTCATATTTATAGTTCTGCCATCAAATATCTGTGTGCTAAGTATACCTTTTTTGTTTCACATAGGGGAGAAAAGACTCGGAGGACACCCCTCATCCGAGGAGACCAGAGGGGAAATACCCCCAACACAAGAAGAGCAGGAGGAAGAAGACGTGGTGGAACTAGTCACCACAACAGGTGAGTGTCTGCGACCACAGGCTCAGGTAAGAGATGGATGCCGGCATATTTATAATACATGTTTTTTTTTATTTCTCTCTTTTTAGGTTTTATGATGTTTTATGATGTTGTGGATCCTGATCCTTTCACCTCGGAAAGTGCCCAGATCCTGATTGGGGAGATCATGGGGTGTAATGTTGCCTTGGAAAACATCACCAAAAACATCAATGATGTTATTAAAAAAAATAAGAACATCATTGATGTTTTGGGGAGAGTTTAAAACCCCTCCAAAGCCCTTTCTTTTATGGTGTACTACAATTTTAAATTTTTTTCGCAAATTGTAGAAAAGCCAAATTTTGAGGATGCACACAGTGTGCCAACATGTGCTATCTGCCATCACTGGAGATCAATGGACATGTTTTGGGGGTGCAACCCCTTCCTCAATAGGGGAGATCATGGGGTGTAATGTTGCCTTGGAAAACATCACCAAAAACATCAATGATGTTATTAAAAAAAATAAGAACATCATTGATGTTTTGGGGAGAGTTTAAAACCCCTCCAAAGCCCTTTCTTTTATGGTGTACTACAATTTTAAATTTTTTTCGCAAATTGTAGAAAAGCCACATTTTGAGGATGCACACAGTGTGCCAACATGTGCTATCTGCCATCACTGGCTTTATTACATGATGTGCCATCATGTAATAAAGTAGCTGTGAGGAAGGGGTTGCACCCCCAAAACACGTCCCTTGATGCCCCGTGATGGCAGCTAGCACATGTTGACATTCGTAAATTGATGTGCATCTTCAAAATTTGGCTTTTCCTGGGGTGACTTCACCCCATCTGAACGCAATATCAAACACAGTTCCTAAATACTCATGTCTGATATTGCCTTCAAGTTCTACCAAATGTGAACTTTGTAAGTTCAAGATTTGTGTCTTTCTTGTTGGTTTGAAACATGCCTGGTTTATCTTAAATGGACATTTGTACTTTTTCTAATGCCACCCCAAAAATTGGTATACAACAAACATGTTGGTTTGTTTTAAAAACCTTTTCTAAATGCACATGTGATTGTGCTGGTATTAAAAAGATTGTTAATCAAGAATGTGTGGATAATTGTCTCAACGCTACAACACTTTTGTGGTGCTCCAATTGCTGCTTTATGTGACAATGGGGGTTATTTAATAAGGGCCAATCCACTTTGCACTACAAGGGCAGTTTCAGTGCAGTTTCAAGTGCACTTGTAGAGCAAAGTGTCTTTGCCTTTAGTAAATAACACCCAACAGTGCTTTGTAAGGTTACACAATCACGCCATTTTCAGGACTCACCACATTTCTGTCAGGGTCAGCTAAAACAAACACAAGCAGTAAATGTCAACAAAGATTTGCTTAATTTTTTTTAATTTCATAAAGGTTTCACACATTGTCTGGCATATTGATGGCCCCCCTACCCGCAAAGAACTCAAGGCATCTTAGCCGTACATCACGGGCACTGAGGGAGGGCAAGCCAGGATGGCCACTTTCAAGCGCCGTCAGGGTTGTTTCATTTAGAATTCCGGCCTCAGGCCCAACTGAGCCAGTATAGTTGGCAGAATGTTTACGTAAAAAGTTATGTAGAACATTGCACGCCAGGATAATATGATTCAGTTTATACTCCGCCATATGTATGGGTGTAAGAAATAGGCGGAACAGGCTGGCCATGATTCCAAATGTGTTCTCCACCACTCTTCTGGCTCTGGCCAGCTGGTAATTAAAAACCCTCTGGTCCGGGGTGAGGGTCCTCATTGGGAATGGCCGCATAAGATGGTCCCCCAGCGCAAATGCTTCATCCGCAATGAAGACGAATGGGTGTCCTTCCACACTGTCTTCTGGAGGTGGCAAGTCCAAGCTGCCATTCTGGAGATGCCTGTTAAACTCCGTCTGGGCGATGACTCCATCATCTGACATCCGGCCATTCTTCCCCACGTCCACATACAGGAACTCATAATTAGCTGACACCACCGCCAACATCACAATACTTTTGAACCCCTTATAATTATAATAGTACGACCCAGAGTTGGGTGGTGGGACGATGTGGACGTGTTTCCCATCAATTGCCCCTCCGCAGTTAGGAAAGTCCCACCGCTGGGCAAAGTGGGAGGCCACAGTCTGCCATTCCTGTAGCGTGGAAGGAAACTGTTGAGGAAAACAAAAAAAATTTGTCTTTTTGCACATAAACATGGAAAGCAGATTAGACACAAAACTTCTTGGCCAACATCAAGATAACATTTATTAATGGGAATTTTTTAAGACCAAAGAATAAGGTACACCTATCAGATTCCCCCTCCCCCCTCTCATGGGCTATTTCTAACATTATAGGGGAGGAAAACTCTTGGAGAGGTAACCCTCTCCACTTCATTGAGAGATGAATGCCTAAATAATGGGTATTACTTGGAACAGCCCCTCCTTAGTTACACTATTGGCAGCCCACTGGACAGGTAAGAAGTGTCATAATACAAAGATATAAATACACACTGTACACATTTGAGCACATTTGGACATTCTGCTATTACCTAGCAAGATAATAATAGGATACAAAAACTTGAAACAGTACCATTTGAAAGTATACAGGCAGGCCCTTGCACTACATGCTTTTGGGAATTCATCCATACATCTGACCACAAAAGAGATGGGTATAGTATGTATGGGTTTGGTAAAGTCGGCAGATATATGATTGAGGATAGATAAAGAATTGTTATCAGCTGACTTAGCAGTTGGGGGGAGGGAGGGTTCCTAATGATTTGGGGACCCCCCAAAAAAAGCCTCTGGCACTCTGCCAGAATTTAAAGCACAAATCACATTTAACAACATTTTAGGGGGTATTTAGGGTAAAGCACTACTATGGAGCTGATAAAATACATTGCTAAGTGACTACATGAGGTGAATATAGGGCCAGGAGAACATGCTGGGGAGGTAAGTGAAGGCAAATATGTATGAAGGACAAAAAAAAATAAGTACATAAAAATCCAGCATGCATGAGGACAAAGGGGACATTCACAGCATATTACAATCATGGTAATTAGGGAATGAGGAAAGAAATACAATATATTATCAAACATTAAATACAATAAAATGTGATATTAAAGGATAAAAATCTTACCTTAATATACTCCTTCTGCAGGACCTGGATGATGGCAGAACAGGTCTCTGGGATAATTATCCCCAGAGCCTGGGGGGAGATGCCTGTCGAGAACTTCAAGTCCTGCAGGCTTCTCCCCGTCGCCAAGTACCGGAGGGTGGCAACAAGCCTCTGCTCCGGAGTGATGGCTTGCCTCATGCCGGTATCCTGCCTGTTGATATAGGGGGTCAGTGAAGCCAACAAACTGTGAAAAACGGGGTCCGTCATCCTGAGAAAGTTCCTGAAATCATCAGGATTATTCTCACGGATCTCACGGAGCAAAGGCATATGACAGAACTGGTCATGCTGAAGCAACCAATTCTTGGTCCATGAACTCCTCCCCACCCTGTTCATGGACTGGACTTGTGTCAAGGTCAGGACCCCAACACCAGGCCCCCGCAAAGCACGAACTCTACGAGGAGTACGTATACGCAACATGGCTAGAAAACGGTCGGCTGCTAAGAAAGGAGTAACAGAACGCACTGAAGAACAGCAAGGCCTGTGAAGAGCAACCTGAAAAACAGTAACGAACAAACAAGAACACAATGACTAATCAAAGTCACGCGAAGCTTGCTGCACGCACTGAAGAGCAGATACAAACCCACAAGCACAAACTGGACAGCAGAAAATGATCTGAAAACCACGAGTCTGAAAAAGCGCGAATCGTCTCTCACCAAACTTTTACTAACACGAGATTAGCAAAAGGAGCCCAAAGGGTGCCGCGCTTGGATCTGAACTGGCCTTTTCTAGGCTCGTCGTACGTGGTGTACGTCACCGCGTTCTTGGCGATTGGAAATTTCGCCAACTTTGTGCGACCGTGTGTACGCAAAACAAGTTTGAGCCAACATCCGTCGGAAAAAATCCTAGGATTTTGTTGTCGGAATGTCCGATCAATGTCCGACCGTGTGTACGGGGCATAAGCCCTCACAGGGCCCTGCTGTGAAATATTAGATCAAGAATTGTAATTACATGCCCCTGTTGAACAGGGGCAGAAAAATTGGGCCTTTGGTGGTGCTGCTGGTGCCACAACACTGTAATGCCCCGTACACGTGGTCGGAATTTCCGATGGAAAATGTCCGATCGGAGCGTGTTGTTGGACATTCCGACCGTGCGTGGGCTCCATCGGACATTTTCCAACGGATTTTCCGACACACAAAGTTTGAGAGCAGGCTATAAAATTTTCCGACAACAAAATCCGATCGCGTCAATTCGGACCGTGTGTGGCCTGTTCCGACGCACAAAGTGCCATGCATGCTCAGAAGAAATTCCGACACGGAACAGCTCGGTCTGGTAAAATTAGCGTTCGCAATGGATACAGCACTTTCGTCACGCTGCAATGTTAAAAATGGTTTAATACAGCGCACTCTTTTCTTCTTTATAATGTGAGAAGAATTAAGCAGTTTTGCTGTTCATATTCACACACACTTCTCACAAACTTATTTCTTTTTTTTTTATTGGGATTACCTGAATATATTGTTATTTGTCACATCTGACATAACTTTTTTTATTTATTTATTTATTTAAAGCCATTTTTTTTTAGATTTTATGTTTCTATTTTTTCAAAGGCTGATCTTTGTTTAATGTTATTTTTAGTTTTACTCCAGAATATTTTTGTGTGTGTTTTGTGTGTCAAGTTACCACAACACCATTGATATCTTTTATTATTGAAGTTCAAGGAGATTGTTTGTTGTTGGTGTCCCTTGTTAATTTCACATTGTATATTTGAAATGTACCTGAATCCTCACAAACAAACTGTCCTTTTTGAAGTAAAACACACATAGGCAAGTATATTTCAAACCAAAATTCCTTTATTAAGGGCTCAAAACCAAACAAAGAGGGAGGCAACGCTGGATAAACAGCAGAAATTAGCGAAGCCTGGGACCCCCAGGGCAGACATCAATTCTTGAACATCAAAATTGGTGGCCTGAGGAGTCCATATGTAAGGGAGGGCAGTCTGGTCCAGAAGTCCCAGAGATCCAGAAAGCAGCAGATGACATCTGTGTCCCCAGGCTGTGGTACCACAAGAGGCTGCATCTTTTGCCAGACCAGACTGGATCCAGGGTCCTCACTTTCTGGTCTTCCTTCCACGCTTCCTTCCCGGCTGTGGCTCTGCTGTTGGAGATGTGGCAGGAGGAGGAATAGGACCTGGAGGAGGAGGAGGACCTGCAGGAGGAGGAGGAGGACCATGTGTGAGTTCACAAAGGTGTGTATCAGATGTAATTTGGGCCCTCAACCCCTTATTAAGAGCCTCCAACATTAAGGACTCACACATGAGTTGTTGTCCCTCCTCCATCCTCTGCATTTTACAGGCAATGATGGCAGCGAAGTCCTCCTCCATTGTGTGTGGTGCTCCCAGGGCCTCTGTAGCCTTCCAAAAGAGGCCTATGGCAGCCTCCTCTAGGGTACTCCTCCTCCTGCCACTTTCTCTTTCCAGGTGTAGGGGAGGGGCCGGCATATCAGGCAGCCTGCTCGGCCCGGCCACCTCCTGGCTGAGACTTCTCTGTGTATGAAAAAGGGACATGGTTGTAATGTTTTGCATCATCAATCACAATAATAAATTAGTACTCCAAACTAACATCTAGTTAACATCATTGATTGGACAAGCAGAAATATTTAGAGGAATGCTATACCTGGCTTAATCTGGGCTCCTCCACGTGTTGTTGCCTGGAAGGCGCAGGTTGGGCGTCAGTAGCCTCAGCTGGGGTGGAAGGAAGCGTGGAAGGAAGACTGGAGAGGGATGACCTGGGTTCGGTCTTGCTGCCAGAAAATGCAGCCTGTCATAGTACCATATCCTGGGGACATAGATGTCATCTGCTGCTCCGGATCTCTGCGAATCCTGGACTTTCTGGCGCTCCCTTACATACCCTGTTTCCCCGAAAATAAGACCTAGTGTGACTGTCTGTGATGGCTGCAATATAAGCCCTACCCCCCAAATAAGCCCTACCCTGTTTCCCCGAAAATAAGCCCTACCTTGAAAATAAGACCTACAAGGACTTTAACTAGGGCTTATTTGTGGGGTAGGGCTTATATTGCAGCCATCACCGACAATCACGCTAGGTCTTATTTTCGGGGAAACAGGGTATGTGCTCCTCAGGCCACCAATTAGGATCTTCAAATATGTGATGTCTGCCGTGGGGATCACCTGCTTCACAATTTCCAACAATTGATCCAGCGCTGCCTTCCTCTTTGTTTGGTTCCTGTAATGTGGGTGGTTGATCTCCCACAGACAAGGCAGCTCCCTGAACATGTCAATGAATATTGCCATGAAGTCACTATCTTGAAAGATATCCATTTTCACTGCAAGACACAACACAAGACAAACCCTAATGTCAGCCCAAACTCTCCTAATCTTGTTTCAATATCAGCCTCAATCTAGAAGCAGTATAGGCACAAGTATGTCTCTTACCTTCGTTCTTACGATCGGCGCCTCCAATGCTCCTTCCTCCGCTCACAGATCGTACGTAATACGCACGTGTGTTACGCTTTATGCACACTGCGCATGCGTGTAACTCCGCCCGCCCCTGACGTTCTTTCTAGTCTATTCCCCGCCCCTTTTCGTTCTGCGCAGTGGGGGAAGAGCACATGGCGGATACACAGTAGGTGCGTGCTAATTACAGGAACGAGTAGGAGGGGGAGGAAAGCCCGGATCCGGACACGTCCCGATCCAGAAGGAGATTTAAGGCCACAAATATGTCCTTTGGGGAGATGTTGGAGATGGTGGACATCCTGAAGAAGGCCGACTATGATGGAAAGTATGGGCCTTACCCCAACCCCAATATCAGAAAGGCCAAGATCATTGCGAAAGTGGTCAAAAGTCTGCACCGGAATTTCGGGGTACGACGATCGAAAGATCAGCTCAGGAAGCGGTGGTCGGACCTGAAATTAAGAGAGCCCGAGCAGTACCGAAAGATCCGGAGAGTGCTGCAAAAAAGTAAGTAGTTGTGCTGTGTTCCTATTCTTTTTGTCTTTATTACGTTCGTGCTGCTCCATATGCTTTTCTTAATCGTACAGTTTAAAATGGCAACTTTAATGTTCATGGGCCCATTATTCGTTCATATCAAACATTTTTCTTTCGGCCTCTAAAACAATATTGTTTAGGTCATATGCATTTTCCTACATTTTTTAGGGCCTACTTGTATGAAAAAATTTTGGTTGTGTAGATGGGTTTGTTACTAGAATGAAATGCAAACTAGATTCTGTGTAAGTAGAGGACACTCAGCAGCTGTTTTCACATCTGGACACTGGAGCACTAGTGTGGGACACAAGAACACCCTTTTTATTAGGGGACCCCACACAGGTGCTCCAGTGTATACTATAGGGGGGTCTCCATCTGTGAAGCTTGTACAAGACAGGTAAAGTATTGCAGCTTGACAAAGGACAATAAAAATGCTACATCTTGGAACTCTGTTAAAATTGACAATTATACCCCACTTCCAAGCAATTTTTCCTATTTATAGTTCTGCCATCAAATATCTGTGTGCTAATTATACCATTTTTGTTTTACATAGGGGAGAAAAGACTCGGAGGACACCCCTCATCCAAAGAGACCAGAGACCCCCCACCTCTGGAAGAAGGGGAAATACCCCCAACCCAAGAAGAGCAGGAGGAAGAAGAAGACATGGTGGAATTAGTCACCACAACAGGTGAGTGTCTGCGACCACAGGCTCAGGTAAGAGATGGATGCCGGCAGATTTTTGATACCTGTTTTTGTTTGGTTTCTCTCTTTGTAGGTGATCGTGATGTTGTGGATCGAGATCCTTTCACATCAGAAAGTGCCCAGATCCTGATTGGGGAGATCATGGGGTGTAATTTAGAATTGGAAAACATCCAGAAAAAAATCAATGATGTTATTCAAAAAAATAATAACATCATTGATGTTTTGGGGCGAATTTAAAACCCCACAAAATCACTTTCTTTTTTTGTGAGCTACAATCTTAAAAATGTATTAGCGATGTTTCGAAAAGCCAAATTTGGAGGATGCACACAGCGTGCCAACATGTGCTATCTGCCATCACGGGAGATCAATGGATGCGTTTTGGGGTGCAACCCCTTCCTCAATAATAAAGTAGCGGTGAGGAAGGGGTTGTTCCCCCAAAACACGTCCCTTGATCCCCCGTGATGGCAGCTAGCAAATGTGTACATTCGTAAATTTGTGTGCATCTTCCAAATTTGGCTTTTCAAGGGGTGACTTCACCCCATCTGAACGCAATATCAAACACAGTTCCTAAATACTCATGTCTGATATTGCCTTCAAGTTTTACCATATGTGAACTTTGTAAGTTCAATTTTTTTGTCATTCTTGTTGGTTTTACACAGGCCTGTTTTATCTTAAATGGACATTTCTATTTTTGATAATGCCATCCCAAAAATTGTTATACAACAAACATGTTGGTTTGTTTTAAAAACCTTTTCTAAATGCACATGTGATTGTGCAGGTATTAAAAAGTTTGTTAATCAAGAATGTGTGGATTATTGTCTCAACGCTACAACACTTTTGTGGTGATGTAATTGCTGTTTTCTGTGAAAATGGGGGTTATTTCCTAAGGGCAAATACTCTTTGCACTACAAGTGCAGTTTCAGTGCAGTTTCAAGTGCACTGGTAGTGCAAAGTGTCTACTCTTTTAGTAAATAACACCCAACAGTGCTTTGTATAAAAGGTTACACAATCACACCATTTTCAGGACTCCCTACATTGCTGTCAGGGTCAGCTAAAACAAATACAAGCAGTAAATGTCACCAAAGATTAGCCTTTTGTTTTTTTTTATTTGATAAATGCTTCACAAATTGTCTGGCATATTGATGGCCCCCCTACCCGCAAAGAACTCAAGGTATCTTAACCGGACATCATGGGCACTCAGGGAGGGCAAGCCAGGACGGCCACTTTCAAGCGCCGTCAGGGTTGTACCATGTAGAATTCCGGCCTCAGGCCCAACTGAGCCAGCATAGTTGGCAGAATGTTGGCGTAAAAAGTTATGTAGAACACAGCATGCAAGGATTATATAATTAAGTTTATACTCCGCCATATGGATGCGTGTCAGAAATAGGCGGAACAGGCTGGCCATGATTCCAAATGTGTTCTCCACCACTCTTCTGGCTCTGGCCAGCCGGTAATTAAAAACCCTCTGTTCTGGGGTGAGGGTCCTCATCGGGAATGGCCGCATAAGATGGTCCCCCAGCGCAAAGGCTTCATCCGCAACGAAGACGAATGGGAGTCCTTCCACATTGTCCTCTGGAGGTGGCAAGTCCAAGCTGCCATTCTGGAGATGCCTGTAGAACTCCGTCTGGGCGATGACTCCACCATCGGACATCTGGCCATTCTTCCCCACATCCACATACAAGAAGTCGTAATTAGCCGACACCACCGCCAACATCACAATACTATTGAACCCCTTATAGTTGAAATAGTACGACCCCGAGTTGGGTGGTGGACGATGTGGACGTGTTTCCCATCAATTGCCCCTCCGCAGTTAGGAAAGTCCCACTGCTGGGCAAAGTGGGAGGCCACAGTCTGCCATTCCTGTGGCGTGGAAGGAAACTGTTGAGGAAAACAAAAATAAATTAGTATTTTTGCACATAAACATGGCAAGCAGATTAGACACAAACATTCTTGGCCAACCTCCAGATAGCATTTATTAAGGGGAATTTAACAACACCAAAGTATAAGGTACACCTATCATATCCCCCCCCCTCTCATGGGCCATTTCTAACATTATAGGGGGGGCGGGATCTTGGACAGGTAACCCTCTCCACTTCATTGAGAGATGAATGCCTAAATATAGGGTATTACTTGGAACAGCCCCTCCTTATTTACACTATTGGCAGCCCACTGGACAGGTAAGAAGTGTCATAATACAAAGATATAAATACACACGGTACACATTTGAGCACATTTGGACATTCTGCTATTACCTGTCAAGATAATAATAGGATACAAAAACTTTAAACAGTACCATTTGAAAGTATACAGGCAGGCCCTTGCACTACATGCTTTGGGGAATTCATCCATACATCTGACCACAAAAGAGATGGGTATAGTGTGTATGGGTTTGGCAAAGTCAGCAGATAGATGATTGAGGATAGATAGAGAATTGGAATCAGCTGACTTAGCAGTTGGGGGAAGGGAGGGTTACTAAAAATGATTTGGGGACACCACAAAGAAAACCTCTGGCACTCTGCCAGAATTTAAAGCACAAATCACATTTAAAAACATTTTAGGGGTGTTTGGGGTAAAGCACTACTATGGAGCTGACAAAATACATTGTTAAGTGACTACATGAGGTGAATATAGTGCAGGAGAGCATGCTGGGGAGGTTACTGAAGGCCAATCTGTATGAAGGACTAAAAAATTAATTACAGAAAAATCCAGCATGCATGAGGACAAAGGGGACATTCACAGCACAATACAATCATGGTAATTAGGGAATGAGGAAAGAAATACAATATATTATCAAACATCCAATACAATAAAATGTGATATTAAAGGATAAAAATCTTACCTTCATATACTCCTTCTGCAGGACCTGGATGATGGCAGAACAGGTCTCTGGGATAATGATCCCCAGAGCCTGGGGGGAGATGCCTGTCGAGAACTTGAGGTCCTGCAGGCTTCTCCCTGTCGCCAAGTACCGCAGGGTAGCGACCAGCCTCTGCTCCGGAGTGATGGCTTGCCTCATGCAGGTATCCTGCCTGCTGATATAGGGGGTCAGCGAAGCCAACAAACGGTGAAATACGGGGTCCGTCATCCTGAGAAAGTTGCTGAAATCATCAGGATTATTCTCACAGATCTCACGGAGCAAAGGCATATGAGAGAACTGGTCACGCTGAAGCAACCAATTCTTGGTCCATGAACTCCTCCCCACCCTGTTCATGGACTAGACTTGTGTAAAGGTCAGGACCCCAACACCAAGCCCCCGCACAGCACGAACTCTACGAGGAGTACGTATACGCAACATGGCTAGAAAACGGTAGGCTGCTCAGAACAAAGTAACAGAACGCACTGAAGAACAGCAAGGCCTGTGAAGAGCGACCTGAAAAACAGTAACGAACGAACAAGAACACAATGACAAGTCACGCGTAGCTTGCTTGCACGCACTGAAGAGCAGATACAAACCCACAAGCACAAACTGAACCGCAGAAAATGATCTGAAAGCCATGAGTCTGAAAAAGCGCAAATCGTCTCTCACCAAACTTTTACTAACACGAGATTAGCAAAAGGAGCCCAAAGGGTGCCGCGCTTGGGTCTGAACTGGTATTTTCTAGTCTTGTCGTACGTGGTGTACGTGACCGCGTGGTTGGCAATTGGAAATTTCGACAACTTTGTGCGACCGTGTGTACGCAAAACAAGTTTGAGCCAACATCCGTCGGAAAAAATCCTAGGATTTTGTTGTCAGAATGTCCGAACAAAGTCTGACCGTGTGTACGGGGTATAAGTCCTCACTCGCTCTTGGTGGGAGCAGAAACGGGCCCTGCTGTGAAATATTAGATCAAGAATTGTAATTACATGCCCCTGTTGAATAGGGGCTGAAAAATTGGGCCTTAGGCACTGGTGGTGGCGCCCAGAACCAAAAATGTTCTTACAAGCTATCAGCGAGATTATTGAGGAGGAAGAGGACAATTACTCAGGATAGTCACTCAGTCTTTGAAGGGATCTGATGGTGTGAGCGTGTGTGAGTGAGTGCTCCGCCCCCCCCCCCGTGTTCCCGGGCCGAAGCTGCAATCAGAGGAACACAGCAGAGCGCAGATTAATGCTGGAACGCTGCTGGAGATGCTCTATTCCCTTTCCCCATGTTCACAGCTGATGCTGCAGCCGGATGGGAACAGCTGATCACTGAACCGCTGAACGCCGAGTAGCTGACACACTCCACTCTCTCTTCCCTCCCACACACCCGGCCGTATACCAGAGAGAGTGTCCCCCTCCCCCCCCAAGAGCTCCCAGGCAGACACTACAAGCAGCTGTGCATAGCAAAGCACAGCTGAACGCCAAACCACCGAACCACCGACAGCTGGAGATATTCCACTCTCTCTCCTGTTTCCTCGTGCTTTGGACGAGCAAGTGTTTCACTTCCCTCCTGTGTTCCCGGATTGAATCGTTAGTTAAACCCACAGCAGAGCCAAGCTGAACACCGAACCTCCAAAGGCTGATCCCCTGACAGTTGGATACATTCCACTCCCCCTCCTCTTCTGAGTGTCCGGCTGTGTAGGAGTGAGTGCCCGCTCCCCCCCCCCAGCTCTGGGGCTAACACTACAATAAGCTGTGTATAGTAAACTTGGCTGAACACTGAACCGTTGAACCATTGACAGCTGAAAACCCACCACCCTCTTTTCTGTACCCCCGAATTGTGGATGAGTGAGTGCCCCACTCCCCCTCATGTTCCCTGGCTGAATTGATAGCAAACTAATGTACAGCAGAGCAGAGCTGAAAGCCGAACCGCTGAATCGTTAATAACAGGAGATACTACACACCCTTTGCAGCGCTTATAGGTCAACTTTACAATTTGATGAGAACGGCGGAGTCCGGTCGCACCGTAGACAGTTGAGGAGATGACCACACGCAGACAAGTCGCTATGCTACCGGCGGGACGAGGTAGAAGTTCAGTAGATGGTATAAGAGCCTACATGTCCCCTTGTGCCGCTGATGGAGGAGGACGACAAGCAGGGGGACAAGATACAAGGAAACCCAGCGGTCCTACAGAGAGGTCAGCATGGAAGAAATTAGCCTGGGTGGTAGAGGGAGCCCCATGAGTATAAGAGAGGAAGTAGGGGCTGGGGGACAAGAGTGTATAAACCCCGGAACAAGAATCCCATCAGCCATTATAAAGAAATGGGATCTAATTGTACAGGATGAGGAGGCATCTGAAGGTACAGAGGTAAATGAGGGGACAGTAGAGGCCTCACAGACTACGGGGATGATACTCAGGACAAGAGGAGAAGAACTGATCCCTAGTAATGGTATAGTTGAGATACAGAGCTCCCAAACGAGGTTGGACACAGACCCTGGACAGTCTTTTCACGATTATGACGATTATGACCATATTTCACTCCCCAAGCAGCAGAACCCCCAAGATGGAGGAAATGGGAGTCAGAGGGGGAACGATCAGGGTGTAAACCGGGGAAAAGATATGTGGGAACTATTAAGAGCCCTACCTACAAAAAATGATATGCAACAATTAATTAGTGTGGTGGAACAGTCATGCTTACAAGCAGTTGAAAGTCTGAAGGAGGACCTCCGGGGTCTGGGGCACAGAGTGGAGAAAATAGAAAGCGAACAAGAGGCCATAATGCACAATGTAGCAGACATTCAGGAAGTAATTAAGAAGCATGAAGATGTATTAAAGGGGTACAGGGACCAACTGGACGATTATGAGAACCGGGACAGAAGACAGAATATCCGTATAAAAGGAATACCCGAATCAATCCCAAAGGTGGAATTAATCCCCACTATAATTAAGATATTCAGACAGATCTTAGGGGACCAGGCCCCAGAAAACATAGAAATAGATCGGGCGCATCGGGTGTTATACTCGAATAATAAAGCTGAGACACCAAGGGACGTTATCTGTAAAGTGCATAAATATAGAATAAAAGAAAATATAATGAGAATGGCACGCACCAAACCCACAATTCTGCTTGAAGGACTGAACATAGCATTATACCCCGATATATCACGGCGGACCCTGTGCCAGCGTCGAGCAGTGCGACCCCTGTTAGAAGCGCTGCGTGCAGTAGATACTAAATATCGTTGGGGATACCCATTTAGCTTGACAGCTTCTAGAAATGGGAAAACAGCAACACTACGAACTAAAGACGATCTAGAATCTTTTGTGCAAAAGTTGGATCTCCCTATGGTGGACTTTGTAGATTGGAGAATAAATCTCATAGGACCCCCACTACAACGGCCAGAGCAGTGGCAAGAAGCTAGGGCAAAGGCCAATAGGGACTTGACCCGAAGAGGACCTAGATAGTGGAAGAAAGGACTGAGTAGCAGGGGGTCTTGTCTCTGCCTTTTTTTTTTTAAGGGAGATGAAGTTGTGCTGTTTATTCCTTTTTTTTTTTTTTTAAGGGAGATGAAGTTGTGCTGTTTATTCATTTTTTTTTTTTTCTTCTTGTTGTGCTTTCTCCCAATGGGGAGGGAATTATAAATAAGGCCTGGGGGGAGGGGGGAGGGGGGAGGATGAAAGAGTGTGGTGGTGTATGGAGACTATTTTTTGGTTGGTAGGTCAACCCTGAATAAAGGGATTAAGGAACCTGCTAACAGCAGGGAAGGGAGGGGACCTGTGCTTGTGGGATGCACATCTACACAGGCCTCCACCTGGGTTAGTAAAGGTACTCCAGGGGGGAGTATCATGGTGTAGGAATGGGGTATGTATGATTTTTTACATGGAACAAGTAAAGAATGTAATTTTTAATTTTAATAGGGGTTGTTCTAGGGATATGTGGGTAGGTAGGGTCAGCGATGATGGAATAAACGAGAATAAGGTCAGGGAGAAAATAATGAGGGGCAGGTACCGGGAGCCTATAAGGGAAACTTAAAGAATGGCAACAACTTTGAAAATCATCTCATATAACGTAAGGGGGTTAAGCTCACTGAACAAGAGAAAGCTCCTGTGGATCGAGCTGCAACATTATGGAGCGGACATTGTCTTTTTACAAGAGACTCATTTTAAGGGTGATTCTATCCCTAGCTTACCCCAGAGTACTATGAACCAATGGTACCATGCAGTGTCCCCAGTCGCAAGGGCCAGAGGGGTCACAATGTCCTATAAGAAGTCATGCCCATGGAAAATGGAGACAGTACAGAGTGACCCTGAGGGACGCTTCTTATTTGTGAAGGGTACACTGCATGGTGCACGATATACATTTGCGACGATCTATGCACCAAATGAAGGGTCAGTAAATTTTTTTGTTAAAATATTTAAGAAATTGGAACAATTTAGAGAGGGCTGTCTGATGATGGGTGGGGACTTTAACCTGGTGCTGGATCCCAATATGGATACATCAACAGGAAGAACTGCCTTGTCATTTAGAGCCCTAAATCGAATTAAACAACTTATACGCTCTCAACATCTGGTGGACTGTTGGCGGGTATCACATGCAGGAATCAAAACTTTAGCTATTATTCAAAAACACACGACATGTACTCGCGTTTGGACCTTCTCCTGGTGGACCAGTTCCACCTGGAGAATGTCATTTCATGCACAATTGGTCCCATCACTACATCAGATCATGCCACAATAGCATTAGCGTTCCAACTAATTCAGATGGGGGGTCTGGAGCGAAAGTGGCGCTTGAACGAGTCGCTATTGGATAGGGAAGAAATAGTAGAGAAATTAGGAGTTAAAATAAAAGAGTATTTTGAAATAAACAAGACAGGGGAAGTGTCTGATCAAATGGTGTCGGAGGCCCATAAAACTGTCATAAGAGGGGATTTAATAGCATATGGCTCGTATATAAAAAAAGAAGGGAAAAAAGAGATAAAAGATCTATTAGATAAAATAAGTGAACTGGAGGGGAAGCACAAGAGGAAGCTTGACCCTACAGATAATAGGCGACTGGAGGCCTTACGAGCGGAGCTCTCACAGTGCTTAGAACAAAAAGTTAGAAATAAAATTAGGTTCTTTGCAAATAGGGCATATGAACAGGGTAATAAGTGCGGGCGGCTATTAGCTAAACAGCTTAAAAAGCAACAGGAATCCAGACACGTCCATAGTTTACTGGTTAGAGGTAAGAAGGTAGTTGGAACGAAAGCCATAGCTGCAGAATTTAGTAAATTTTATGAGGCATTATACAATATTTCCGAAGTAGATAATGAAAGTCCCGAGAGAAAAGAAATACAGGATTACATCAATGAAGAATCAATGCCTAGGCTGTCTAAAACAACTATAGAGGAGCTAGAGCGCCCAATCACGGTAGAGGAGCTGGAAAGGGTAATAGCAACATTGCCATTAGGGAAAAGTCCAGGCCCAGATGGGGTGACTAATATATACTATAAAAAATTCCTTCCAGTATTAATAGAACCACTGTGTAATTACTTCAATTCAATTAACACATCTAACCCACTACCACCAGAAGCCCTTCTGGCGCATATAACAGTATTGCCAAAAGGAGGAAAAGATCCCCAGAATTGCGCAAACTACAGGCCTATTTCCCTTCTTAATTCGGACACTAAATTGTTAGCAAAGATCTTGGCTCTGAGGCTCCAGGGGCACATAGGGGGGATGATACATCTGGACCAGACTGGGTTCATGGAAGGGCGTGAGGCGAGAGATAACACTATTCGGGCGCTTAATGTCCTCCACTGGATGCAGTCGGGTCCAGATAGGGCCCCAAGGATCATTCTGTCAATGGATGCCGAAAAGGCCTTTGACAGGGTGAATTGGGGCTTTATGAGAGAAATATTGAAGGGGATAGGCCCGGGGGAGCGGATGATGGGATGGATAATGTCGATGTATGCGGGCCCTAAAGCAAGAATTAAAGTAAACAGAACGTTGTCAGAAAGCTTTAGTATCCGAAATGGTACGAGACAAGGATGCCCATTATCACCCTTTATATTTGCAATAACATTAGAGCCATTCTTACGTAAAATCAGAAATAACAGAGATATAAGTGGGACGCAAATAGGACAGGTGGAACATAAGGTCGCAGCATATGCTGATGACCTATTCTTTTTTCTCTCGTCTCCTCAGACATCCTTAGCTGCACTCATGTTGGAGGTACAAAAGTTCGGCACCTTATCTAATATTAAAATCAATCTGGGAAAGTCAATTATCCTTCCTATCCATGTCCCAACGGGACTGGAGATGACGCTGCGACGTATGTATGCATTTGTCTGGGAGAGAGAGTCCCTGACGTATTTGGGGGTACGTATTAGTGTTGATATGAAAAGACTATATGAAGTCAACTATGGTATATTATTGACGGAGATAGCGGAAGAGGTTAAAAAATGGAAAGGTCAATATCTAACTTGGTTTGGGAGTATTAACGCCATAAAAATGAGTATACTTCCTAGATTAATTTATATGTTGTACACAATACCAATTAAGGTACCGGGGTCCTTTTTCAGACAGATGCGTAGGATGTTTGTGGCGTTTGTATGGAATGATAAAAGACCCAGATTAGCCCACGACCTTCTGAGAAGAAATAGGGCCGAGGGGGGATTGGGAATACCGGATATAGCCTTATATTATAAGGCCATGAGTCTAGTCCGGATTTTGAACTGGCGCCATGATACTCATAAAAAACTTTGGGTTCAAGTAGAAAATGCAATGGCAGGGAGGAACTTAGCAGGAGCACCTTGGATTCAGAGCCCATCAAGAGGGTTGTCTCAATAGGTGTCACCATTAACCCAGAACACATTGGAAGTTTGGGACAAGTTGAATAAGAATGGGGATTACGCCCCCTCGATATCACCTCTGGCTCCTCTGGAGGGATTCACCTGGTTCCCCCCGGGGGAGGAGATGGGGTATCTGGGGGCCTGGAGTGGAGGTGGAGATTCCACCTGTGGCAGGTTTGCCCCGGACGGAGTCTTGTTATCTCTGACAGAGATGGTGTCTAGATATGGGACAGTGCATATGTCAGAGTGGAAATACAATCAAATAGTGAGTTTTTTTAATAAAAGCAAATCATCAATAAGACCTATGAACTCTCTCACCATATTTGAGAAGCAATGTGTGCAGAGATCTAGTCCCAGGAATGTACTGTCGCAAATGTATAAAGGGATACTTAAGGGACAGGAAGGTACAACTCCATACTATATAAGGGAATGGGAGAAGGAATTGGGACAGGTACTGACTAACAATCAAATTAAAAGGATGATTACACTAACGCATTCCTCATCCATCAGCTCAAAGGTACAAGAGATGGCGTACAAGTTTTTGTCAAGATGGTATAGGACCCCAGTCAAATTGGCACAAATGTTTCCAACCATAAGTGATAGATGCTGGAGGGGATTTGGTCAGAAAGGCACATTTCTCCATCTGTGGTGGACATGCCCATTAATTAAAAGATTCTGGGAGTCGGTGTCTCCATGGATCAAGAAATTGACGGTGGGACACCTGGAATTTCAACCACTACATTACTTGTTCCATGGAATGCCGGGCTCTAATAGAAAGTATCGGGAGGGCATAACACCTCACCTTTTAAACGCAGCGAAAAAAATCTTACAGAAATTTTGGAAACAGATACAGGGTCCCTCAATATTAGATTGGAGAAGGGAAGTGAGCTTAATAATGGAAGCAGAAAGATGGGTTCATATGGTAAAGGGCCAACAAAGGAAATTTGAAAAGAAATGGGCAGGCTGGAAGGAATGTTTAGTTGAGATGGAAAAAGAAGACAGAGATGATTAAAATGAGAAGGAGGTGGAGGTACAGCCCTTGTAAATATGTAAAATAAAAGATACTGACCTATGAAAAAAGAAAGGAATATTGGAATTAGCTCGCTGGCCCATTATGTGGGGGAGGGTTTGGTGGGGGTGGGGTTGTGGTTTTCCTGTGTTCTTCCTTTCCCCCCTTTCCTACCCCCCCTTTTTTTTTTCTCTCTCTCTCGATAACATGACGGGTAAGAACACTTATAGTTTGGCCAATGAGGGCCTTCTACACAAATTAAATAATTTATAAACACGGGTTTTGGTTTTTTTATAACATGACGGGTAAAGTGTAACAACACTTATAGTTTGGCCATGGAGGGCCTCCTCCCAAATTAAATATAATGTAAACACGGGGTTTGGGGTGTTTTTTTTTTCTCTCTCTCGAGATAACATGACGGTAAGAACACTTATAGTATGGCCAATGAGGGCCTTCTACACAAATTAAATAATTGATAAACACGGGTTTTGTTGTTTTATAACTTGACGGGTAAAGGGTAACAACACTTATAGTTTGGCCATGGAGGGCCTCCTCCCAAATTAAATATAATGCAAACACGGGGTTTGGGGTGTTTTTTTTTTTTTAGGTGGGGGAGGGAACAACATAAGTTTTGGCTTTTTTTTTTGTTTGTTTTTTTTTTGTTTGTTTTTTTTTTTTTCCTTTGCTCGGTTTTCTGGTGTTTTGGTGGGTAAAGGGTAATAACACTTACTAGAATAGTTTGGCCAATGAGGGCCTCGTACACAAATACAAATTGATAAACACGTACACTTTTTATCCAATTATGTACACTTATACACTTTTATGTCCCCCTCCCCCCCCCTTTCCTTTTTTTTTTTTTTCTCTTCTCTCCTTCTCACGAAGGGTAAGAGGTAACAACACTTGTTAGGTCAGTTTGGCTGATAAGGGCCTCTTGCACAAAGAGAGGAAGGGGAAGGGGTAAGGAATAACTACAGGATTACCAAGGGGTTTGGAAGGGAAGGGGGGGGGGGATAAGACTTAAGCGAATGTGGTAGAAGAAGA
Organism: Lithobates septentrionalis; assembly: GCA_037952835.1. Lineage (NCBI taxonomy): Eukaryota > Metazoa > Chordata > Amphibia > Anura > Ranidae > Lithobates > Lithobates septentrionalis. Next base: position 13,931,164 of record JBBDGP010000509.1, on the reverse strand, counting down.
TGTAATGTAATAAGGGTTTGGGGTGGGTGTTGAGGGGTTTTTTTTTGTAACAATGTATGAAGATTGTTGTATTGCAAAATGGAAATAATAAAAAAATTTTGATTATTAAAAAAAAGAATGTCCGAACAAAGTCCGACCGTGTGTACGGGGCATAAGTCCTCACTCGCTCTTGGTGGGCGCAGAAACGGGCCCTGCTGTGAAATATTAGATCAAGAATTGTAATTACATGCCCCTGTTGAACAGGGGCTGAAAAATTGGGCCTTAGGCACTGGTGGCGGCACCCAGAACCAAAAATGTTCTTACAAGCTATCAGCGTGATCATTGAGGAGGAAGAAGATAATTACTCAGGATAGTCACTCAGCATCAGCATAGGCAGTCTTTGAAGGGATCTGAGATTTCAAAAAAAATATTCAGTTACATCAGCATCAGGTGCTTGGTAGCTGGTGGTGATCCAAGACTGATTAATCTTTATGAAGGTCAGTCAATCGACCGAGTCGGTGGACAGACGCACCCTGTGATAGGTTACAAAGCCTCCAGCAGCACTGAATGTGCGTTCCAAAAGAACGCTGGATGCAGGACAGGCCAGTAGCTCAATTGCATACTGTGCAAGCTCTGGCCAGTGATCCATCCTCAAGACCCAGTAACCCAGAGGATTTTCAGTGGCAAAGGTGTCCAAGTCAGATCTTGCCCCTAGGTATTCCTGCACCATGTAAAACAGACGCTGGCAATGGTTGCTGGAACCGATCATACCTTGGGGCTGCGGACTAAAATATTGTCTGAACGCATCAGTCAGACGGCCACCTTCTCCACCGCTCCTTCTTTGACTGACCGAAGCCTCAGCAACACATTGTCCAGAAACAGGAGTTTGTAACCTCCCAGTCTCTGGGAACGCGTTGCACAGACCTTTCTGCAAGGCCTCCCGAAGATGTTTCATCCTCTGCTCCCTCTGCGATGGCAAGATAAGGTTCGCATCCTTACCCTTGTAACGTGGATCAAGGAGGGTTGCCAGCCAGTATTGGTCCTTCTCCTTGATATCACGAATACGAGGATCCTTATGCAGGCTTTGCAGGATCAGGGAAGCCATGCAGCGTAGGTTTGCTGAGGCATTCGGTCCGGAGTCCTCTGGGTCACTAAGGACGACATGGTCCGCAGCCACCTCCTCCCAGCCACGTACAAGTCCATGTGTTTCTTGGGACTGATCCCTTAAAGACTGCTGCTGATGCTGAGTGCCAGGCTCCACCTCCATACTGACACAATCCTCCTCCTTGTCCTCTTCCTGTGTGATCGGCGGGCATGCAGGAACACTGTCTGGATAAAGGGGGCCTTGAGAGCTAAGGAAGTCCTTCTCTTCCTGCCTCTGTTCTGCCTCAAGTGCCCTGTCCATTATTCCACGCAGCGTGTGCTCCAACAGGTGGACAAGGGGGACAGTGTCACTGATGCATGCACTGTCACTGCTCACCATCCTCGTGGCCTCCTCAAATGGTGACAGAACAGTGCATGCATCCCTGATCATGGCCCACTGGCGTGGGGAAAAAAAAAAACCTCCCCGGACCCTGTCCTGGTGCCATAGTCGCACAGGTACTCATTGATGGCACTCTGCTGCGTGTGCAGCCGCTGCATCATGGCCAACGTTGAGTTCCACCTGGTGGGCATGTCACAGATTAGGTGGTTCTTGGGCAGGTTAAACTCCTTTTGGAGGTCCGCCAGCTGAGCACTGGCATTATATGACCGTCGGAAATGCACACAGACTTTCCTGGTCTGCCTCAGGACATAATGTAAGCCCGGGTACCTGCCCAAGAACCGCTGCACCACCAAGTTAAGGACGTGAGCCAAACAGGGCACATGGGTCATTTGTCCCTGTTGGAGGGCAAAGAGGAGGTTGGTGCCATTGTCGCAAACCACCATTCTTGCCTTAAGTTGGCATGGCATCAACCACCTCTGAACCTGCCCCTGCAGAGCTGACAGAACCTCTGCCCCAGTGTGGCTCTTGTCCCCCAAGCACACCAGCTCAAGCACCGCATGGCATCTTTTGGCCTGCGTACTTGCGTAGCCCCTTGAACGCCTACGGAGCACTGCTGGTTCCGACAAATCACAGGAAGAGGCCATGGAGGAAGAAGAAGATGAGGGGGTGGAGGAGAGAGGTGTGTCACAATCATTAGTAGTGGCATTTTGGAGGCATGGTGGCGGAATAACCTCCAACACTACTGCACCTTGTCCTGCATCCTTCCCAGCTGCCAGCAGAGTCATCCAATGCGCCGTGAAACTTAGGTAACATCCCTGTCCATGCCTGCTGGACCATGAGCCAGCGGTAATATAACACTTACTGCTGAACGCCCTGTCCAGCGAGGCTTGGACTTTGCCTTCCACATGCCGGTAGAGACCTGGAATCGCCTTCCATGAGAAAAAGTGGCGTTTGGGTACCTGCCACTGAGGAACCGCACATTCCACAAACTCACGGAAGGGGGCAGAGTCTACCAACTGAAAAGGCAGCAGTTAAAGTGCTAGCAATTTTGCCAAGCTAGCATTCAACCGCTAGGCATGTGGATGGCTGGGAGCGAACTTCTTTCGGCGGTGCAGCAGCTGGGGCAAGGAAATTTGCCTGGTACAATCTGACGTCGGTGTACCGAAAGCAGATTGCCCACAAGTACTTGGCTGTGACACACCTAATTCTACACCTTCATTCCTCTCAGTGCAGGTCTCAGAGAGGACTGAAGGTATAGTGGGGTTGGAGATCTCAGCTGATGAGGAGCAAGGAGAGGTCCTCTTTGTTCTTTGGTGTGGGTCTTTTAGATACGCTTGCCAACGAACTACATGGCAGGTCAACATATGTCTGGTCAAGCATGTGGTGCCCAAGCGGGAGATGTTTTGGCCACGTGAGATACGCTTGAGACATATGTTGCAAATAGTGCGATCTGATGCACTCGTCTCAAAAAAGGACCACACCAAAAAACTTTTGGAATAACGCGCAGAGACTGCAGCGCCCTGCACATGCGGAGCTATGCGGTGTGATGCAGTCAATGTGCTGCCCTTAGGCTGGCCCCTGGAGGGGATCCTGCCTCGTTGGTGATGTGCCTCCTCCTCCTCTCTCCTATCAGGCACCCACATTGAGTCAGTGACCTCATCATCCCCTCCCTCCTCACCACTGGAGCAAACCTGGCAGTATGCTGCAGCAGGGGGAGCATGACTGCCAGATTGCTGTCCTTCTTGGGCACCCCCTCTGTCCGTGCTCACGTTACTGCCTTCATCTAGCTCAGTATCATCATCAGAGCCTTCAAAACGCTGGGCATCCTCCTGGAGCATGTACCCAACACTGTGGTCAAACCGTTCGAGGGACTCCTCAGGAGGACATGGTGGGGCTAGGGAAGGAGTCACTGATGACATTGAGCCGAGGGAAGAGGCCGCTGCTTTGCCGGATAAAGTACCCTGAGCATGGGTGAGAGAGGATGAGGAGGATGAGGACGGCTTGGTCATCCACTCGACCAAGTCTTCTGCATATTGCGGCTCAACACGGCCAGCTGCCAAAAAAAGGCCAAGCGTGTCCCACAGCCACGTGCTGATGAGGATGCACCGTCTCCATGACCAGCACTGTTGCCTCTAGACACAGAGCCTGCTTGCCCTCTTTTATTGGCTTGTGACTGTCTGTCTCTCCTTGTTGGCCTTCCAGACATACTAATGGCCTGTAGCTGCACTAAGCTGGGATATATATATATATATATATATATATATATATATATGTACTGATACTGCAGCTAGCAAAATCAACTGTCTGCCTGTAGTATGAGAACACCACCAACCTTCTACAGGTAGCTTCAGCTGAACACTGTGCAGAGCTCACAAAAAACTAACTTGTAGCTTATTTAGCTGCCTGCGGTAGTGATAGGATCAGGAAAACACCACCAACCTTTTACAGGTAGCTTTAGCTGAACACTGTGCAGAGCTCGCACTACACTAACTTGTAGCTTATTTAGCTGCCTGGGGTAGTAATAGGATCAGGAAAACACCACCAACCTTCTGCAGGTAGCTTTAGGTGAACACTGTGCAGAGCTCACCAAAAAATAACTTGTAGCTTATTTAGCTGCCTGCGGTAGTGATAGGATCAGGAAAACACCACCAACCTTCTACAGGTAGCTTTAGGTGAACACTGTGCAGAGCTCGCACTACACTAACTTGTAGGTTATTTAGCTGCCTGCGGTAGTGATAGGATCAGGAAAACACCACCAACCTTCCACCGGTAGCTTTAGGTGAACACTGTGCAGAGCTCGCACTACACTAACTTGTACCTTTTTTAGCTGCCTGCGGTAGTGATAGGATCAGGAAAACACCACCAACCTTCTACAGGTAGCTTTAGGTGAACACTGTGCAGAGCTCGCACTACACTAACTTGTAGCTTATTTAGCTGCCTGCGGTAGTGATAGGATCAGGAAAACACCACCAACCTTCTACAGGTAGCTTTAGGTGAACACTGTGCAGAGCTCGAACTACACTAACTTGTAGCTTATTTAGCTGCTTGCGGTAGTGATAGGATCAGGAAAACACCACCAACCTTCTACAGGTAGCCTTAGGTGAACACTGTGCAGAGCTCGCACTACACTAACTTGTACCTTTTTTAGCTGCCTGCGGTAGTGATAGGATCAGGAAAACACCACCAACCTTCTACAGGTAGCTTTAGGTGAACACTGTGCAGAGCTCGCACTACACTAACTTGTAGCTTATTTAGCTGCTTGCGGTAGTGATAGGATCAGGAAAACACCACCAACCTTCTACAGGTAGCTTTAGGTGAACACTGTGCAGAGCTCGCCAAAAAATAACTTGTAGCTTATTTAGCTGCCTGCGGTAGTGATAGGATCAGGAAAACACCACCAACCTTCTACAGGTAGCTTTAGCTGAACACTGTGCAGGGCTCGCAAAAAAATAACTTGTAGGTTTAGCTGAACACTGTGAGGACTACACTAACTGGTAGCTTTAGCTGGACACTGTGCAGAGGTTGCACTACACAAACTTTTAGTTTTAGCTGAACACTGTGAGGAGGACGCACTACACTAACTGGAAGCTTTAGCTGAAAACTGTGCAGAGGTCGCCCTACACTAAATTGTAGTTTTAGCTGAACACTGTGAGGAGGACACACTACACCAACTTGTAGCTTTAGCTGAACACTGTGAGGAGGACGCACTACCCTAACTTGTAGCTTTAGCTGAACACTGTGCAGAGGTCATATAGGATCAGGAAAACACCACCAACCTTCTACAGGTAGCTTTAGGTGAACACTGTGCAGAGCTCGCAATACACTAACTTGTAGCTTATTTAGCTGCCTGCGGTAGTGATAGGATCAGGAAAACACCACCAACCTTCTACAGGTAGCTTTAGGTGAACACTGTGCAGAGCTCGCCAAAAAATAACTTGTAGCTTATTTAGCTGCCTGCGGTAGTGATAGGATCAGGAAAACACCACCAACCTTCTACAGGTAGCTTTAGCTGAACACTGTGCAGAGCTCGCAAAAAAATAACTTGTAGGTTTAGCTGAAAACTGTGAGGACTACACTAACTTGTAGCTTTAGCTGGACACTGTGCAGAGGTCGCACTACACAAACTTTTAGTTTTAGCTGAACACTGTGAGGAGGACGCACTACACTAACTGGAAGCTTTAGCTGAAAACTGTGCAGAGGTCGCCCTACACTAACTTGTAGTTTTCGCTGAACACTATGAGGACACACTACACCAACTTGTAGCTTTAGCTGAACACTGTGAGGAGGACGCACTACCCTAACTTGTAGCTTTAGCTGAACACTGTGCAGAGGTCACACTAAACTAACTTGTAGCTTTAGCTGAACACTGTGAGGAGGACGCACTAACCTAACTTGTAGCTTTAGCTGAACACTGTGCAGAGGTCACACTAAACTAACTTGTAGCTTTAGCTGAACACTGTGAGGAGGACGCACTACACTAACTTGTAGCTTTAACTGAACACTGTGCAGAGGTCTCACTAAACTAACTTGTAGTTTTAGCTGAACACTGTGAGGAGGACGCACTACACTAACTTGTAGCTTTAGCTGAACACTGTACAGAGGTCACACTAAACTAACTTGTAGCTTTAGCTGAACACTGTGAGCAGGATGCACTACACTAACTTGTAGCTTTAGCTGAACACTGTGCAGAGGTCTCACTACACTAACTTGTAGTTTTAGCTGAACACTGTGAGGAGGACGCACTACACTAACTTGTAGCTTTAGCTGAACACTGTGCAGAGGTCTCACTACACTAACTTGTAGTTTTAGCTGAACACTGTGAGGAGGACGCACTACACTAACTTGTAGCTTTAGCTGAACACTGTGCAGAGGTCTCACTACACTAACTTGTAGTTTTAGCTGAACACTGTGAGGAGGACGCAGTACACTAACTTGTAGCTTTAGCTGAACACTGTGCAGAGGTCGCACTACACCAACTTGTAGTTTTAGCTGAACACTGTGAGGAGGACGCACTACCCTAACTTGTAGCTTTAGCTGAACACTGTGCAGAGGTCACACTAAACTAACTTGTAGCTTTAGCTGAACACTGTGAGGAGGACGCACTATCCTAACTTGTAGCTTTAGCTGAACACTGTGCACTAAACTAACTTGTAGTTTTAGCTGAACACTGTGCAGAGGTCACACTAAACTAACTTGTAGCTTTAACTGAACACTGTGAGGAGGACGCACTACACTAACTGTAAATAGTCTAGCTGCCTGACTGTGGTACTAATAGGATCAAAAGAACACCAGCAATTTTCTTCAGGTAGCTGTAAATACTGTAACAAGACAAGTAACAGGAACGGATCTAGCTAAACTGAATACAGTGTATATATATATATATGCAACACCTGGGATGCATATATATACACAATACACTGTAAGTGCAGCTAACTCACTGACTGCCCTGCCTAATCTAGCTAACTCAAATGAAATTACACTGTCTCTCTCTCTCTCTAAGCACGCCAAAACACACTACACAGGGCCGCTGTGCAGGCGGCCTTATATAGTGTGGGGCGTGTTCTAAACCCCCTGAGCCATAATTGGCCAAAGCCACCCTGCCTTTGGCCAATTACAGCTCTCTCTACCGACGGCGCTGTGATTGGCCAAGCATGCGGGTCATAGTGCATGCTTGGCCAATCATCAGCCAGCAATGCACTGCGATGCCGCAGTGAATTATGGGCCGTGACGCGCCACACGAATTTGGCGCAAACGGCCAATATCGTTCGCAATATTCACAATGAAAGTGAAATATTTCTTTAAATTTCGTACCTGGGGGTGTCTATAGTATGCCTGTAAAGTGGCGCATGTTTCCTGTGTTTAGAACAGTTTGAGAGCAAAATTACATTTCTAAAGGAAAAAAGTACTTTAAAAGTATTGAAAACTGGCTACAAGGGCGAGTTCAGAGGGTGGTGATAAATGGGGAGTACTCAGAATGGTCAGGGGTGGGTAGTGGGGTTCCCCAGGGTTCTGTGCTGGGACCAATCCTATTTAATTTGTTTATAAACGACCTGGAGGATGGGATAAACAGTTCAATCTCTGTATTTGCAGACGATACTAAGCTAAGCAGGGCAATAACTTCTCCGCAGGATGTGGAAACCTTGTAAAAAAACCTGAACAAATTAATGGGGTGGGCGACTACATGGCAAATGAGGTTCAATGTAGAAAAATGTAAAATAATGCATTTGGGTGGCAAAAATATGAATGCAATCTATACACTGGGGGGAGAACCTCTGGGGGAGTCTAGGATGGAAAAGGACCTGGGGGTCCTAGTAGATGATAGGCTCAGCAATGGCATGCAATGCCAAGCTGCTGCTAATAAAGCAAACAGAATATTGGCATGCATTAAAAGGGGGATCAACTCCAGAGATAAAACTATATTTCTCCCGCTCTACAAGACTCTGGTCCGGCCGCACCTGTAGTATGCTGTCCAGTTCTGGGCACCAGTCCTCAGGAAGGATGTACTGGAAATGGTGCGAGTACAAAGAAGGGCAACAAAGCTAATAAAGGGTCTGGAGGATCTTAGTTATGAGGAAAGGTTGCAAGCGCTGAACTTATTCTCTCTGGAGAAGAGACGCTTGAGAGGGGATATAATTTCAATTCACAAATACTGTACTGGTGACCCCACAATAGGGATAAAACTTTTTCGCAGAAGAGAGTTTAATAAGACTCGTGGCCACTCATTACAATTAGAAGAAAAGAGGTTTAACCTTAAACTACGTAGAGGGTTCTTTACTGTAAGAGCGGCAAGGATGTGGAATTCCCTTCCACAGGCAGTGGTCTCAGCAGGGAGCATTGATATAAAATAGTTATGGGGTATTCCTGCGCTATCGTGAACGGGGTTAGGGAGAAAGGAGGAGGGAAACCCAATCTCAATAAGACAAGGAAAAGCAGCCTACACCGGATGGGGTACAGCCTGTCCCCAGAAAAAAAGAAATAGAATAAAGTGTGGTGCTGCGCTAATCCCAATGAGATTGGCGTGTATTAGCTCTGTGCTCGTGAGTGTCTTGTAGTGCACCCAAAACTAAGTCTCTGCAACTGTAACAGAGCAGTACAAAGATGACCTAATGTGACAGTTGAATCCTTATGTGCTGATGGTGTGTATGGTCAAAAAATCGTAGTATAGATACACAATGAATAAATATAAAGTGCAGAGTGATTAGTGCTTAAACAACATGATAGCAAACATAAATATATGGGTGAATAAATATAGCATAGATAAAAAATCGCAGCTGGCTCAGACTATCACCAGTCGCCAACTCGCTTAATTAAATATAAATCAACATATTCATAAGTGCATATATAACCAAAGTGCATCCAGTGCAAGCTAAATGTGACTAAGTGCTTAAAAGTTCATTAATATGCATGCAAATCTGCGTGCAAAATATTATCAGGTGCAGTGCTCCTTGCGGCGACAAACAATCAATCAAAGTCCATAAAACGTGTAATGACTTCCGTGCTAAACATGGGTGACAGTAGTGGAAAATCTTCATGCAACAGTGTGCACATTGGTGGGCAGTGGGCCCTTACCTGAGGGTAATGGGGTAATCGCGTTTAGCCATTCAGAGGCATGGCGGCCTTTGTAGAGACCATGGGTATAATCTGTGATGGAGGATGGTGGGAATATGGTCCTATCCTGATTGCTTCTCTTGTAGGGGTGTCTGGTCCTTTCAAGTAGTGTCCCGGTGTCACCCAGATAGATTAAGAAAGGAAGCCCACAATAGTGTAGTATTGTATGGAAGCATATCACTTTTATTACACTATAAAATTCAGTACTCACATAAAACGTTTAAAAACCGGGTGGAGATCCGACGAGCGGCGAGCTCGTAATGTAATAACTGTCAGAGAGTGCCTGTCCCGTCCCTACGCGTGACGTCACGGTCACTAGACTTCTTCAGGGAATACAGGGAGGCACTGTAGATGTCTTTAACCTCCCTGGCGGTTTTCCCGAGTGTGGCTCGGGGTTACATTTCAGGACCATTAGCGGTAACCCCGAGCCACACTCGGGATTACATCGCAGGATCCTGGTGCCTCCTTACTTACCTTGTCCCCGGGATCCTGCGATGTCCCCCGCACTGTCCGAGGGCTCCGTCCTCCTCCGAAGCCTCTCCGTGCCAGGCTCCGTTCCCTGCGAGCGTCGCGACGCACGGGGGCGGAGCCTGGCGGCAAATTCAAAAAAATGTAAAAATCATAACACATACAGTACTGCAATCTTACAGATTACAGTACTGTATGAAATCATTTCACATCCCATTTGTCCCCAGTGCTCTGGCCCATGCCCTGCATGCAGTTTTATGTTGCATATACTGTTCTTTCTGGCTGGAAACTGGAGATTGTCCATAGCAACCAAAAAGTGTCCCTTTAGGTCAAAAATGGCTTTAGACCAGCTAGAAAACTGCGATAGTAAATTAGAACACTTGCAGAATTGAGCGATAGTGAATCGTGTGGAAATTTATTTTATTACTATTTATTTTTATTTTTTATAATTATTATTATTTTTTTATTATATTATAATTTATGTTTTTGTGTTTCAAACTTTATCATACCCGGGATATCTACTAGACTCTTGTTTGGACAGATTTAAGTGTGTTATTGTTAATAATTAAATACCTACAATATAAAACGCCAAATTTCATTGCAAAATAATTGTACCGCTTTCAGCACCTAAAATCAGAAAGAATCATACCGCCAAGGAGGTTAAATAGCTCCCCATAGACTATAATGGGCGGCCATTTTCCCGGAGCCGCCAGGAAGTATACCGGTGGCCATTTTGCCTGGGACTAGTGGGCGCAGCTGGGATGGAAGTCGGCCAATCCCAGTAACAGGGGCGGGCGCCTCACAGTAGCAACCCCGCCTCATCTGGCCAGCCCACATAAACATCCTTTGTAACTGTCAGCAGAGGGGGAAATAGGCAAAAAATACCGGCCAGCCAGGTGACCGATCGTCTGTGTATGGCGGTGGATATCTCATCAGCCTACACAGATCGATAATCGGGCAGGGGACATGGAGCTTCAAACATGTTTCACAATTAAGACATGTTAAAAACAGGGTTTTTAACACCTGTTTTTAACATGTCTTAATTGTGAAACATGTTTGAAGCTCCATGTCCCCTGCCCGATTATCGATCTGTGTAGGCTGATGAGATATCCACCGCCATACACAGACGATCGGTCACCTGGCTGGCCGGTATTTTTTGCCTATTTCCCCCTCTGCTGACAGTTACAAAGGATGTGTATGTGGGCTGGCCAGATGAGGCGGGGCTGCTACTGTGAGGCGCCCGCCCCTGTTACTGGGATTGGCCGACTTCCATCCCAGCTGCGCCCACTAGTCCCAGGCAAAATGGCCGCTGGTATACTTCCTGGCGGCTCCGGGAAAATGGCCGCCCATTATAGTCTATGGGGAGCTATTTAAAGACATCTACAGTGCCTCCCTGTATCCCCTGTAGAAGTCACGTGACCGTGACGTCACGCGTAGGGACGGGACAGGCACTCTCTGACAGTTATTACATTACGAGCTCGCCGCTCGTCGGATCTCCACCCGGTTTTTAAACGTTTTATGTGAGTACTGAATTTTATAGTGTAATAAAAGTGATATGCTTCCATACAATACTACACTATTGTGGGCTTCCTTTCTTAATCTATCTGGGTGACCCTGGGACACTACTTGAAAGGACCAGACGCCCCTACAAGAGAAGCGATCAGGATAGGACCATATTCCCACCATCCTCCATCACAGATTATACCCATGGTCTCTACAAAGGCCGCCATGCCTCTGAATGGCTAAACGCGATTACCCCATTACCCTCAGGTAAGGGGCCACTGCCCACCAATGTGCACACTGTTGCATGAAGTCTGACCACTACTGTCACCCATGTTTAGCACGGAAGTCATTACACATTTTAGGGAGCATTGATAGCTTCAAGAAACTATTAGATAATCACCTGAATGACCACAACATACAGGGATATGTAATGTAATACTGACACATAATCACGCACATAGGTTGGACTTGATGGACTTGTGTCTTTTTTCAACCTCACCTACTATGTAACTATGTAAGTACTCGCGGCTATAATGAATTGTCGGTCCCGACAATACACATAAAAGTCATTGAAAAAAACGGCATGGGATTCCCCCACAGTCCATTACCAGGTCCTTAAGGTCTGGTATGAATAGTAAGGGGAACTCCGAACCAAAATTAAAAAAAAAAATGTGTGGGGGTCCCCCCAAAAATCCATACCAGACCCTTATCTGAGCAAGCAACCTGGCAGGCTGCAGAAAAAGAGGGGGGGGCGAGAGAGCACCCCCCCTCCTGAACTGTACGAGGCCACATGCCCTCAACATGGGGAGGGTGCTTTGGGGTAGCGGCCCCCCCAAAACACTTTGTCCCCATGTTGATGGGGACAAGGGCCTCATCCCAACAATCCTTGCCTGGTGGTTGTGGGGGTCTGCGGGCAGGGGGCTTTTCGGAATCTAGACGCCCCCTTTAACAAGGGGACCTCCAGATTCCGGGCCTCCCCCCCTGTGTGAAATGGTAACGGGGTACAAATATACCCCTACCATTTCACAAAAAAAGTGTGAAAATGATCAAAACGACAATACACGCCTAGGGACAATTCCTTAAAAAATAGAAAAAATAAAAGTGTCCCACGAAGTCCATTCATCTTCTTCTTTTGCTCTGATGGACCGAAAAAGAAAAAAAAAAGCCGCACGCCGCCACCAATCTGCCTCCATGGGAAGCACCTGCCATAATGACCGGCCTCTCAGGTGGCAGTTCTTTTATAACTGAGGGTGGGGCCACACGGTGATGTTGCCAGGTGACCAAACCCCCTCTGATGCACGGGGACATCCCTATGTCCGGAGACATCCCTATGGCGGTGTGCAAACTTACGTTCGACTCGAACATCGGCTCATCCCTATTTGGCAAGAACAATTCTTCATGAATCCATGCTGATTACTGCTTATGATACTGTTGTCATTACTAAAATCTTGTATATAGTCCCTTGTCATCCCCTCCAAGAGCTTGCATACAATTGATGTTAGGCTAACTGGTCTGTAATTCCCAGGGATGTATTTTGGCCCTTTTTTTAAATATTGGTGCTACATTGGCTTTTCTCCAATCAGCTGGTACCATTTCAGTCAGTAGACTGTCAGTAAAAATTAGGAACAATGGTCTGGCAATTAATTGACTGAGTTCCTTAAGGACCCTCGGGTGCAAGCCATCTGATCCCGGGGATTTATTAATGTTAAGTTTTTCAAGTCTATTTCTAATTCTGTCCTCTATTAGCCATGAGGATGCTTCCTGTGACATGTCATGAGGATAAACATTGCAGTTTTGGTTACTGAAGCCCCCGATTTCCCTTGTGAAGACTGAGGAGAAGAATAAATTCAATACCTTCGCCATCTCTCCATCCTTAGTAACCAGTTTACCTTCATCATTCTTTATGGGACCAATATGATCTGACGTCCCTTTCTTACTATTTATGTACTTTTTTTACTCTCCTCTGCTATGTGCCTTTTGTGTTCTATCTTAGCCGCCCTGATTGCACCCTTACATTTCTTGTTGCATTCTTTGTAAAGTTGAAATGCTGATGCAGACTCCTGGCATTGGTGAACATGCCACGTAGTTTAGTCCGGTAGCACACTATCTCCTTATTGGGTGCTCAGGGGTTGCAAATAGGACTTGTTACTATACTTACCTTGGGTTTAGGTGCTTTATGCCCTGTACACACGATCGGACATTGATCGAACATTCCGACAACCCTCTTCCCTCGGCTCAATGGCATCAGTGACTCCTTCCCTAGCCCCACCATGTCCTCCTGAGGAGTCCCTCGAACTGTTTGACCACAGTGTTGGGTACATGCTCCCGGAGGATGCCCAGTGTTTAGAAGGCTCTGATGATGATACTGAGCTAGATGAAGGCAGTAACGTGAGCACGGACAGAGGGGGTGCCCAAGAAGGACAGCAATCTGGCAGTCATGCTCCCCCTGCTGCAGCATACTGCCAGGTTTGCTCCAGTGATGAGGAGGGAGGGGATGATGAGGTCACTGACTCAACGTGGGTGCCTGATAGGAGAGAGGAGGAGGAGGCACATCACCAACGAGGCAGGATCCCCTCCAGGGGCCAGCCTAAGGGCAGCACATTGACTGCATCACACCGCAAAGCTCCGCATGTGCAGGGCGCCTGCTGTCTCTGCACTTTATTCCAAAAGTTCTTTGGTGTGGGCCTTTTTTGAGACGAGTGCATCAGATAGAACCGCTGCTATTTGCAACACATGTCTCAAGCGTATCTTGCGTGGCAGAAACATCTCCCGCTTGGACACCACATGCTTGACAAGACATATGTTGACCTACCATGCAGTTCATTGGCAAGCATATCTAAAAGACCCACACCAAAGAACAAAGAGGACCTCTCCTTGCTCCTCATCAGCTGAGATCTCCAACCCCACTATACCTTCAGTCCTCTCTGAGACCTGCACTGAGAGGAATGAAGGTGTAGAAATAGGTGTGTAACAGCCAAGTACTTGTGGGCAACCTGCTTTCAGTACACCGACGTCAGATTGTACCAGGCAAATTTCCCTGCCCCAGCTGCTGCACCGTCGAAAGAAGTTTGCTCCCAGCCATCCACATGCCCAGCGGTTGAATGCTAGCTTGGCAAAATTGCTAGCACTTCAACTGCTACCTTTTCAGTTGGTAGACTCTGCCCCCTTCCATGAGTTTGTGGAATGTGCGGTTCCTCAGTGGCAGGTACCCAAACGCCACTTTTTCTCATGGAAGGTGATTCCAGCTCTCTACCAGCATGTGGAAGGCAATGTCCATGCTTTGCTGGACAGGGCGGTCAGCGGTAAGGTGCATATTACCGCTGACTCATGGTCCAGCAGGCATGGACAGGGACATTACCTAAGTTTCACGGCGCATTGGGTCACTCTGCTGGCAGCTGGGAAGGATGCAGGACAAGGTGCAGTAGTGTTGGAGGTTATTCCACCACCACGCCTACAAAATGCCACTAATGATTGTGACACACCTCTCTCCTCCACTCCCTCCTCTTCTTCTTCCTCCATGGCCTCTTCCTGTGCTTTGTCCTCAGAACCAGCGGTGCTCCGTAGGGATTCAAGGGGCTACGCAAGTATGCAGGCCAAAAGATGCCATGCGGTGCTTGAGCTGGTGTGCTTGGGGGACAGGAGCCACACTGGGGCAGAGGTTCTGTCAGCTCTGCAGGGGCAGGTTCAGAGGTGGTTGACGCCACGCCAACTTAAGGCAGGAATAGTGGTTTGCGACAATGGCACCAACCTCCTCTCCGCCCTCCGACAGGGACAACCGACCCATGTGCCCTGTTTGGCTCACGTCTTTAACTTGGTGGTGCAGCGGTTCTTGGGCAGGTACCCAGGCTTACAGGATGTCCTGAGGCAGGCCAGGAAAGTCTGTGTGCATTTCCGCCGGTCATTTAATGCCAGTGCTCGGGTGGCAGGCCTCCAAAAGGAGTTTAACCTGCCCAAGAACCGCCTAATCTGTGACATTCCCACCAGATGGAACTCAATGTTGGCCATGCTGCAGCAGCTGCAAACGCAGCAGAGGGCCATCAATGAGCACCTGTGCGACTATGGCACCAGGACAGGGTCAGGGGAGCTTGGTTTCCTTTCTCCACGCCAGTGGGCCATGATCAGGGATGCATGCACTGTCCTGTCCCATTTGAGGAGGCCACGAGGATGGTGAGCAGTGACAGTGCATGAATCAGTGACACTGTCCCCCTTGTCCACCTGTTGGAGCACACGCTGCATGGAATAATGGACAGGGCACTTGAGGAAGAACAGAGGCAGGAAGAGGAGGACTTCCTTAGCTCTCAAGGCCCCCTTTATCCAGACAGTGTTTCTGTGTGCCCGCCGATCACACAGGAAGAGGACGAGGAGGAGGAGGAGGAAGAGGAGGAGGATTGTGTCAGTATGGAGGTGGAGCCTGGCACTCAGCATCAGCAGCAGTCTTTAAAGGATCAGTCCCAAGAAACACATGGACTTGTACGTGGCTGGGAGGAGGTGGCTGCGGACCATGTCGTCCTTAGTGACCCAGAGGACTCCGGACCGAATGCCTCAGCAAACCTACGCTGCATGGCCTCCCTGATCCTGAAAAGCCTGCATAAGAATCCTCGTATTCGTGGTATCAAGGAGAAGGGCCAATACTGGCTGGCAACCCTCCTTGATCCACGTTGCAAGGGTAAGGTTGCGGACCTTATTTTGCTGTCGCAGAGAGAGCAGAGGATGAAACATCTTTGGGAGGTCTGTGCAATGCGTTCCCAGAGACTGGGAGGTTACAAACTCCTGTTTCTGGACAACGTGTTGCTGAGGCTTCGGTCAGTCAAAGAAGGAGCGGAGGAGAAGGTGGCCGTCTGACCGATGCATTCAGACAATTTTTTAGTCCGCAGCCCCAAGGTATGATCAGTTCCAGCAACCATCGCCAGCGTCTCTTTTACATGGTGCAGGAATACCTAGGGGCAAGATCTGACTTGGACACCTTTCCCACTGAAAATCCTCTGGGTTACTGGGTCTTGAGGATGGATCACTGGCCAGATCACTGCACAGTATGCATTTGAGCTACTGGCCTGTCCTGCATCCAGCGTTCTTTCGGAACGCACATTCAGTGCTGCTGGAGGCTTTGTAACCGATCACAGGGTGCGTCTGTCCACCGACTCGGTCGATCGACTGACCTTCATAAAAATGAATTAGTCTTGGATCACCACCAGCTACCAAGCACCTGATGCTGATGTAACCAAATATTTTTTTTTAAATCTCAGATCCCTTCAAAGACTGCCTATGCTGATGCTGAGTGACTATCCTGTTATGCTGAGTAATTATCCTCTTCCTCCTCCATGATCATGCTGATAGCTTGTAAGAACATTTTTGGTTCTGGGCGCCGCCACCAGTGCCTAAGGCCCAATATTTAAGCCCCTGTTTAACAAGGGCATGTAATTACAATTTTTGATGCAATTCTTTGCAGCAAGGCTAGTTCCTGCGCTCCAACTAGAGTATCTGTGAGGGGTTGCAGTGCTGTGGCACCAGCACCAGTGACTAAGGCCCAATTTTTCAGCTCCTGTTTAACAGGGGCATGTAATTACAATTTTTGATACAATACTTTGCAGCAGTGCTCGTTCCTGCGTTCCAACTAGAGTATCTGTGGGGGGTTGCAGTGTTGTGGCACCAGCACCAGTGCCTAAGGCCCAATTTTTCTGCCCCTGTTTAACAGGGGTGTGTAATTACAATTTTTGATGCAATACTTTGCAGCAGGGCTCGTTCCTGCATTCCAACTAGAGTATCCATGAGGGGTTGCAGTGTTGTGGCACCAGCACCAGTGCCTAAGGCCCAATTTTTCAGCCCCTGTTTAACAGGGGCGTGTAATTACAATTTTTGATGCAATTCTTTTGCAGCAGGGCTTGTTCATGCATTCCAACTAGAGTATCTGTGAGGGGTTGCAGTGTTGTGGCACCAGCACCAGTGCCTAAGGCCCAATTTTTCAGCCGCTGTTTAACAGGGGCGTGTAATTACAATTTTTGATGCAATACTTTGCAGCAGGGCTCGTTCCTGCGTTCCAACTAGAGTATCTGTGAGGGGTTGCAGTGTTGTGGCACCAGTGCCTAAGGCCCAATTTTTCAGCCCCTGTATAACAGGGGCATGTAATTACAATTCTTGATTGAATATTTCACAGCAGGGCACGTTTCTGCGCCCACCAAGATTAACTGTGAGGACTTACAGTGTTGTGGCACCAGCACCAACACCACCACCAAAGGCCCAATTTTTCAGCCCCTGTTCAACAGGGGCATGTAATTACAATTCTTGATCTAATATTTCACAGCAGGGCCCGTTCCAGCGCCCACCAAGAGTAACTGTGAGGACTTACAGTGTTGTGGCACCAGCACCACCACCACCATCACCAAAGGCCCAAGTTTTCTGGCCCTGTTCAACAGGGGCATGCAATTACAATTCTTGATCTAATATTTCACAGCAGGGCCCTGTGAGGGCTTATAGTGTTGAGGCCACAACAACACCTAAGGCCCAAATTTCTGCTGAGTATATAAGGCAAGCCCCTACTTTCAAACATCCAACTTACAAACGACTCCTACTTGCAAACGGAAGGAGACAACAGGAAGTGAGATGAAATCTACCCCATAGGACAGGAAATTCTCTCCTGTAAGAGTTAATATGGGAAAAACTTTTCTCCTTTCCGCTGATGCTTTATCACCAATCCTTGTTTCACTAAAACCCCCAAATTTTCAAAAAACATTTGTCATTGGGACAAAAAGTGAGGTGAAATTTTCTGAAGAGGAGCACAGACAGCAAAACAAATGTCACAGGGGTGATAACCCTTCCCTATGTTTTCCAAAAAGCTTAAAAACAGATTTTTTGGCTGGAGCTACACTTTAAAAATGTACCAGTTCAAAATTACAAACAGATTATACTTAACAACAAACCTACAGTCCCTGTCTTGTTTGCACCGCCTGTATACTGCTGTTCAGAGTATATAGGGCCTGGGGGCCCCACGCCTTTCCTTTTTTTAATTTGGGTGCGGGGTTCCCCTTAATATCCACACAGGACCCAAAGGGCCTGGTAATGGACTGGAGGGTACCCATGCCGTTTGTCTCACTGATTTTCATCCATATTGCCAGGACCCGACATTACATTAAAGCCGCAAGCAGTTTTAAATGACTTTTTTTCCTATAAAAATGTCATTTTGTGTAGGGACTGTTTTAAGCACGGGAAACACGCGCCACTTTACAGGCATACTATAGACACCCCCCAGGTACGATATTTAAAGGAATATTTCACTTTTTTTTTTTTTTTACTTTAAGCATCATTAAAATCACTGCTCCTGAAAAAACGGCCATTTTTAAAAGGTTTTTTTGTATTGATACATGTCACCTGGGGCAGGACCCAGGTCCCCAAACCCTTTTTCGGACAATACCATGCAAATTAGCCTTTAAAATTAGCACTTTTGATTTTGAACTTTTGAGTCCCATAGACGTCAATGGGGTTCTAACGTTCATGCAAATTTTTTGGTCCGTTAGCAGGTTCTGGTGCGAACCGAACTGGGGGGTGTTTGGCTCATCCCTTCCCAGGACACACAGACTCTGGGAACCCTGTGTATGCCATATCGGAAATGGTGACTGGGAGGGTATGTCTTGGATTGCGTAAAATGGGACAGTAATATTTATCCATAATATCTCCCAGGATATGTGTAAAGACTATTCTTGGTTTGTTTGATTCTGAACTCAACATGTTAGTTGAGAGAGCTGATCACATTGGACTCTAGAACTGGGTTGGAGCTGGACAGTCTACTCCTACTATAGTTTGTTGCCTACTAGGCTGCGGAGGGTGGGGGTAACTGTTTGTATTGTTAATTGTAATTAGCTCCTGCTATTGTGAGAAGTTGTCCTGTGTTTATACTAATGTGTGAAGCTCAGTGACAACAAGTCTGACCTGTAGTGAAAACCTTGATTAATCATAACAATGCTCCGGAGGGCACGGAGTCCCTTCGGCTGCTTTAAGGGATTAATTAATTAGCTCATGTTAATTATGTTTGTTTACAGTTCTTATTGTAAGCCTGCTAGATATATTTGTGTGTCATCTCAAATAAATCAGTCCATGTTCAGCAGCTAAACAAGTATTGTCTTGTTTTGTGCTTATGAGTGATTGGAATGTCTGATATCTATATTCAGACTGGGAGGAAGTGGTATATGACGAAAGCCCTCAAGCAGAGTGTGTGATGTTTCGTTACATTGGTGGCAGCAGTGGGATGCTTCCTGCAGTCTGGGACATCCAAACTTACACCTGGATCCAAGGTCAAGATAGCAGGAGAGGATAGGAGAGATACAGATACCAGCCGCCATGGAAGAGGAATTCAGAAGGAGGTTGCGAGAGATGCCGATACAGCACAGAGGACTAGTATCAGAGCAAGTCCTGCTGGGATGGTTTGATTGTATCCGCTGCAAACTCTGGAAGGAAGCACTAGCCCGTGAGCAGCGACACCAGGGAAAAGTTCTCCCCTCCATCCAGGAAAGGTACTGGTCGCAGTATGGATTGCAAGTGCTGTTTTTGGGAGAAAAACCGCACAAGGAGCAGACAGCTGAAATAAACAGACTGGTCAGGGCAGAGATGCGGCTGGATGAGAGATACAGAGCCCTCCTGTGGCATGTATCCCAAGCATACCCTTGAATAGCAGATGACAGCCCAACAGAAGGCTTTGGCTACGGCACCCTGGGACTCTTGCATGTGAAGCTCACAGGGGACCCTAACTTTGGGAGTGATTTGGAGTGGCGGTTGGACGAAATCATGGATTTCAGAGAAGGGCTACTTAACGTCTCGGAAGTGCACTGGGCACTGGAAGATATAGAGTTTCTGGCCATGCAGGAACGGGAGCTGGAGATTGCCTACAGACGGCTGCTAGACTCTGCTCAGCGCCAGGGCTGGGCTCCCTTTGCCTGAGACTATCAGGAAATACCAGTTGAGAACTCTGAAATCCTGGCTAAAGAGTCAGCAAGGTGGCATAGTAACAGTGTGCTTTGCCCACCTGCCCCCGCAGCTATGGACGCAGAAGTCTTATGGCGGATGCAGCAAGTGCTTACCGACCTTGACAATCCTGTTTCTGCATGGGATGATCCTGGATGGAGGAATGTGCCTGTCCAGCAGCATGCCAGAGAATTGGCAGTGGAAAATCTGGAGATTTCCATCCCCAAAGCTGAAGTTCTGACAACAGGGCAGAGCTTTGCTAATCTCTGCCCAGCACCGATAGCATCTTCTGAGTTTCACAGACAGGAGACGGTGAACCTCTATCCCCAGACACCAGTTGCAGAGACAGGGGATTTGATAGACTTTTCTGCTGAGGAAGAACAACCTGATGAGCATCCAGCAGAGGAGCTGGTATCAGGGCCAAAGTTCACTGTGCTCTGCCCAGCACCAACAGCAGTATCTGTGGAGTTGCAAGGAACTTAACCAGCTGAAGCGCTGGTCACCAGACAGAGGGTCCTAGACCTCTGCCCCACACCTGAGACAGTTCCAGAGGCTCAGGGTGAAAATGTGGCATTTACTTCCCATCAGCAGATACAGGGGGAGAAGGGAGAGGAGGTGTTTGTCGTCCCTCCCCAACAGTTGGCCAGGTTGGAGGAAGCAGTCTTACCTCCTCACCAAAGATCCATGCACCTGGGAGACAGACATGTCGTCCCAGCAGCCAGATGAGGGAATGGAATAGGAAGCAGCCAGCTCATCTCCCCAATGGCAGCTACACAGTTTGAGAGTGGAGGAATCCAGCCTCCTGCCCCAACGGTTAGCTGGAGCAGAGGTTGTGGAGTTCCCAACAGAAGTGCTGGCAACAGGGCAGAGTGCTACCAACCTCTGCCCAGCATCGGCAACAACTGTGGAGATCCAGGGAGCCAGGGCAGTCGACCCCTCTCTCCGGCGACAAGCTGATGTAGTGAAGCTGCTACTCCCAGCTGACCCGCTGGCAACAGGGCAGAGTGCCGCTGGCCTCTGCCCAGTACCTACAGTTTCTTTTCAGCTTCAGGGAACTGGGGCAGTGGGCTAGTCTGCCCAGCAAAAGGCCAAACCATGGAATGGTAGACACCACCCAGCTGAAGCGCTGACAGCCGGACAGAGAGTCAATGACTTCTGCCCCACACCTACTGAG